>CM060100.1:12619936-12844625 GCA_030522485.1 Stenchaetothrips biformis
GATCGTGAAGCGGTGCTCGCACCTTCGGTGCAGGGGTTACGGACTTCTTCGAAATTATGAAAACCAGGCCCTTGTTTTCAAAACGCTTTGCACAGATGGAAAGAGCATGAAATGAAGGGTGCATTAGGCTGATTGCCTTCCTCGATACTTCCTGTTTTACCCATAATAAATTGAAGGGTTTTGACTGAAAAACACGAAAACTCGAAAATTTAGGAAAAATCTTGGCCGCGCCATCCCACTGTAAAAATTACCTCCCTTGTGTAGGCTAAATTGAGGGGACTCAGGCAGGCCACTAGGCCTTATGCACCCTAAATTTAATGCTCTTTTGATCTGTGCAAAGCGTTTTGCAAACACCGGCCTAGTTTTCATAATCTCGAACAAGTGCGTAACAGCTGCACCTCGCTCGAGCATAGCTTCACGCGCTTCCTTCGCCGTTGCCACCCCCTGAACCACGTCAGCAAGTACTGCAGTCTCAAAGGCGACACGGGCGGTGCCTCAGCGATCGTGCCGCAGCCTATGAAGGACCTCTTCATGGACCGATTGGTGGACCGGGTGGCTGGAGATCTGTGCTCCATAGGTCCACTGTGTCCAAAGGCATGTGCGGGGTAGTGCAGGCCGCCTTCGACATTGGCGCCGCGCTGGCCAAGGAGGGCCGGGCCAACGCCAGGGACCTGCTTCCGGACCCCACCACGCTCAGCCGACGGCTAGGCAAGCGGGCCGGCGCCGTCCGCGGCGGCGTCGTCGAGAAGGTGCGCAAGGCAGCCCGCAATGGCAGGTGTGGAGCGACGACCCATATGTGGACGGAGGTAATGAAGAGTGCCCACTACTTGATCATCACCATGCACTTCACTACCCTGCAGTGGCCTTTCGAGTCCTAGGTGCTGCGCACCATCGTTTTCCCCTCGCTGCTGCGACCAACGGGCGACATCAAGGACGCCATTTATGGGGAGCTGTTCGGTCTTGGTTTCTCACAGGCCGAAAGTGATGACCTGGACTGGTGTACCGATCAGGGGGCCAACATCATCAAAGCCCTGTAGGGCAAGAAGAGGCGGGATTGTATGGCGCACCTCCTCAACACGTCCCTCCATCACTGCTTCAGTGTTTCCTACATGGAAATGAGAGAGGCAGTCTACATCCAGGGCAGGGAAATTCTGGACAAGTACGGCGAGGCTGCACGGAAAATCAAAGCCATAAAGGAGAAGGAAATCGCCGTGGATTTTGACTGGAAAGAAGTAAAAAAGGAAATAAAGTGCCCTCAGCTGCAGTTTACGAGCTTCAGGGAAACGCTTCGCTTTATTCTTACCAACAAAATCCAGGTATTTTTACACCTAATTTTAAATGTACCAGCTTTTTTTTTTTTTTCATTTTTGTTATTGCGGATAGGGCAATTTTATCACTTTTTCACGTTATTGTTTTTTATGTGTGCCTTTTTTTATAGGTTGCGCAACTTCTTGAAGCGATTGGCCAAGCTGACCTGGCCGACTTTGTCCAGAGGCATGATGAGCGAGAGGAGATCGTCAGCTTCTGGCTCAAGCTGGAGAAAACGGGCCAGGTCAATGGGAGTGACGTCCAGGCCCTCCAGAGGTCTTTTAAGTCCAGCCCTCGCGACCGGCCCCTCGTCATGCTCATGAAGGAGTGCCTGTCCGACCAGCTACTCCTCCTGCAGCATCTCCTTTTCACGAAGCGCTGCAAGGAGTTGGTCACCTACTTCAAGACCTCTGGACTCATGCCGAGGCTGACCGAGCAGGACGTGGAGACGCGCTGGAACACGCTCCTGGGGATGTTCCAGTCCATCCGCGACTCTTTGGCTGAGGTAAGTCAGGCACAGTTTTTGGCCCGTCCCGTATTATTTATAAAATAAATACGGAGGACGGGCATATAGTCTGATGCTTGCTGTGCGTCCGTTCGTTCGTTCGTTCGTTCGTCCGTCCGTCCGTCCGTCCGTCCGAGGACTTCCCGTTGTCCGATCTTCACCAAATTTGGTATGCAGCCTCCTTGGGTGACCCTAAGAACCGCTCGGTGGCAGCAAATCCGATCCGAGCCCCGGGGGCGCTGCTGCAGGTGCATCATGGTCTACATGGGCTGGAGGAGGATCTCGGCAACGGGTACAGCTAGAAGGGCATGTAGGGGTATTTTTGGAATCGGGGCGACGAGACAAAGCCAACGGTGCTGGTTTCGAGCAAATCTGAGAAGTTTGGACCCAGGTTCAAATCCCGGGGGGACCAAATTTTTTTTTTGAGTTTAACGTTGTTTCTTATGTTTTTGAGGGTGCTGATGACGAAAATGATATCCATTTTGACCTAAGACGCCGCGAGGGCGACGCTGCAGGTGCATCATTCGCGAAATTCACGAATGTATAAATGTACGGGACGGGCCAAAGTTGCCGATTTGTATCGCTACTTTTCCTGTTATTTGGGAGGGGAGGGGGAGGAGGGCTCGCGCTCGCCGCCGCACAGTGGCTAAAACTCTTGGCGCACACTAAATAACTATGTAGGTTTTTATGCGCGGCCGCGCACGGAATTAAACATATGCACTTTGTAACGCACGAATTTGTACGCGACAATGCACGATTTAGTGCGCGGGTATGCAGAAAATCGTGCGTTCTTGCGCACAATTTTGTGCGCAACGTATGCATGTTTTATTTCGTGCGTTGCGTATGGACAAAAACCTACATAGTAAATTAGTGTGCGTGTTTTGAGCTCCAATGTCGTTCAACAGGACTCGAACCGAACGTGTGTACTTACCAATGGATTCCTCGTTCGAAGAGCAATCCATTGGTAGGGTCACACGTGCGGTTCGAGTCCCATTCAGCGACTCTGGAGCTCAAAACGCGTCTAGAGTTTTGGCCGCCTGAGCGATCTTCTGGCCCACTGTGCGAGTGCGCCGGGTAGAGTGCCTACACACTAAATTACTATGTTTTTTCGTGCATAGCTTTGCACGATATTGAGCATACGCGTGGAATGCAGAGATTTGTGCGCAACAACGCACGTGGTGCTGCATAACAATGCACATTTTCATGCTTAGCTACGCACGAATTCGTGCATTTCCAAACGTATGCTCAATTTCGTTAAAAGCTATGCACAAATAACTACATAGCAATTTAGTGCGTACTTTAAAAGGGGCCCGGCATCGGCGCAGCGTTGCCCCCCCCCCCCCAAAAAAAAAAAAAAAAAAAAAAAAAAAAGGGCCCCTGGGCATTGGGCATCCCCTGGCCGGCGCACAGAGCGATTGCAAAGTGCAAAGTTGTAACATTTTATTTTTGCAGGTCAAAATGCTCCTGGAAGAGGTGGGACAGTCAAAGCGCCTGACGCTCCGCCTCCTGCAGACTCACTGCAACCCACCATTGGCACCCAGGCTCCAGGACACCCCTTTGCAGGTGCTGCTCAGATCACGAGGCAAGAGAGCTTTGGAGGCCAAGATCAAGCCCACGCTGCAGATGCAGGTGGCAACGTTTTTGTGGCCCAGATACCGCAACTTGAAGAGCCCTCTGTGCTCGGAGGAGGAGAGGGAAAACGTAAGGAATGTTTGGCGTAAAAGTGACGTAATCGTCTCTTTTTTTTTCCAGCAAAAAAAGTAAATAATACCTTTTTTGTTTGCTAAGGTTCTCCACCATGTCAGAGAGCAACTGGTCCTGATGGAGGAGGCGGCTGAGGCCTTTCCCACTGCTAAGCGCCAGCGTCCTAACCCACCCGCCCTTGACTACCCAGATGAGTGGGCGGCCGACGAGGGAGACGACGTCGAGGACGAAGTCACTCGATACGTAACAGAGGCACAGGCGCCCACAGTTGACCTGTACAACTGAATGGATTATTGGCGTACGCAGGTAAATTACGCTTTTTCAAAAAAAAAAAAGTGACTCTGCATAAATTTTATTATTATTATTATTACTTGTTTTTAGTCGGACCCGGCAGTTGGAAAATTCCCCAAGTTGGCGAAACTTGCCCTGCGAGAGCTGGGGAAACCCGCCACCAGTGGCAGCAGCGAGCGAGGCTTCAGCTCCGCGGGCTTCTTGATTGATGACAAAAGCTCCGGCATGTGCGGCAAAACGGTGGACAGTTATTTATTTATGCACTCATACCTACACAATTCGGATCCTAGATTAGTGGATTTATTACTTCAATTTAATGTGGCGATTGGTTAAAATAAATGTTCTGCAAATCTTTGCTCAGCATATTTTTACAATATATTACTTTTGAATTTCAGAGCCCTCTCAGACAAAGCCATTCTATAACGACACACGCACACACACGCGCACTAACACACACGCACGTTGCAACGGCAGGTGAGCGAAGCTCGAACTCCAACACACGGGCGCATGACCACTTTGCTCCAGAGAAATTCGTAGCTTGGCGCGGCGCGCGCGCCTTTGTAGTAGGCAAACCTGGCGGCAAGCGGCAGGGCAAAGTGGGCTGGAGAAGGGAGAAGACCTGTACAGGTGCAGGTGGCCAAACTCTAAACGAGTTTTGAGCCTTATGAGCTCAACCGGACGTGTGACCCCACCAATGAATTGCTCTCCGAACGGCGAATCCATTGGTTGGGTCACACGTTCGGTTCGAGTCCCATTTAACGACTCGGGACCTCAAAACGCGTGAGGAGTTTTGCCCGCCTGCCCCTGCCGCCGTCTTCTGCACACTAAAATCTCGTGGACTTTTTAATGCATAATTATGCATGCACAGAAACGTACGTAAGATGTGTATAATATTATGCATGACTGTGTACATTTTATGCAAGAAGATGCACAAAATGTACACAATGATGCATAATATTATACACACCTTACGTATGTATCTGTGCATGCATAACTATGCATAAAAAGTGCATAATTATGCATTTAAAAAGTCCACAAGAGTTTAGTGTGTGGCCCGCCTAACCGCCCACGCACGCCCACGCACGCCCACTGTGCAGGGAAACGGCAGCGGCAACAGGCAACGCAGGCAGGCAGACCCCCGCACCGCACCATACCCCAGCCGAGCCGTCCGTCGCCGTCATGCCGCCCGGCCCGAGCGCGCGCGCGGTTGCCGAGTCGGAGGCGGGCAGCCAGCAGCCAGCCAGTCGCGCCGCCAGCACCGGGTCTTGTCTAACTGTCGGGACGACGGTTCGGGTTCGCTTCGACCCGAACCGATGAGTCTTCGGTTCGAACCGAACCGGTGCTCAAGCCGACGCCGCTATTGGGTTGGCCGACCCACCCGATGCAGCGCTCTGGTTACACCTACCTTGGTCTGCGGCGCTTCCTGCTTGCCTTCGGCAAGTTTTTTTTAAGGTGGGGCAATGAGTAGTGCACTACGTGATGAATGGTCGAAGTATGTTATATTAGAATATTCGAGACGAAGTAGCCCCTACGTGGTTGACAATTTGGTCAGGGGTCATAATGGATTTCGTTTTCGTCACCAGCACCTTCCAAACCATGCGAAACCATGTAAAATGTCTCTAAAAATGGAAAGTCACAAAAAAGTTGCACTTTTTTCTGCCGTTTTTAAGTGTGTTATGGTTAATATGACTGAATGGATTGAGGTAGAAGTCTGAATTTTGGTGTGTGGCGAGCCAAGGACATATCTATTGACCGTGCAAAATCTCAGCCGGATCGGCCGAGCCGTTCAAGAGGAGTAGTCCGGACAGACAGACACGCAGACAGACAGACAGACAGACAGACAAAATATTTCAAAATTATTGCAGATTTCGATAGGTCTCGGCAAGACCTTTTCAAAGAGGGGTTGGAAGGGGGGTCTGTGAGCCCGCCTTCATGTATTGTGAAAATTGGTGCAACGGCCGTGTTTTGAACATTAACTTTGGCACAGTGGGAACACAAGAGCGGGCCTCACACTGTACAAAAAAGGACCTGTAAATGCCGTTAATTTATTACCAATGTTTGCTGTTATGCAATTCACGGCGTTTGCTGTGAACTAGTTCACGGCGTTCACTGTGATCTCGGTCACAGTGTTCACTGTGATCTGGCCACAGTAAACGCCGTGAATTGGAGCCTGATTTGCAGTACTTCGGTGCTTAGCGGCGTCAAACTCACAGTGTTTACAGTTAACCAGATCACAGTAAACACTGCGAACAAGATCACAGTGAATCGCGTGAGCAGATCACAGTAAACGCTCTGAATTGACCTACAGTGAAAACTGGTAATAAATTAACGGCATTGACAGGACACTTTTTTTTGGAGTTGCAGTCCTGATGTTACGTCAATAAGTTTGCGCTTTACCTCCACGGGGTGTGAGGTGCGAGGACCGAAGGCCCGAGAGACGGCCTCCGATTGGGCCAAGCCAGGTCTGGTGCGAGGGCCGAAAAAGACCCGAGAAGAATCCGCCGGCGGGCCAAGCTGGTATCGGCCCCTGTCGAACTGAATTGCCGGCGCAGCGAAGCGGAGCTGCCTACTCGGTTCGACGGAAGGGCGCGCCCTAGCTTGTATACTTCGACCATTCATCACGTAGTGCACTACTCATTGCCTCAATGAACCTTTAAGACAGCTTGCCGAAGGCAAGCGGGAAGCGCCGCAGGCCAAGGTAGGTGTAACGCCAGGCGTGGTTGTCGAAACTGGCGCAGCATCGCGAAGCCTGTTACGACAAGACACGGTCTGGCGTAAACCTACCTTGTGTAAATTGTTGATCAACGCATATCTGGAGGTGGCATGGTCACTAAGTTTGTATCAAGATAAAAAAAATACGATTTCAAGAAATCTTGGTAGTCACGAAGTTACTCTTATATTTATGTTCTGGTTTAACAAAGATAGCTAAGGCTAGGACTGCGTTGTGTGTAGTTCTGTTTACGTTTGTCAGACCATTATAAATAATACTAAAACTTACGTAAAGACCAGCTGCGTATCAATTTGTGTCAAAAACAGACATTTAAGACGGTCTCATAATACCTGAAGGACAAGTTATTCACAGAAACGTGCAGTAAAATAGTCCAGTTCACCCAGCTTTAAGGTTAGAAAAAAAGCACAGCCCCGTGTCCAGATCGTTTCGTCTTAGATTCAGAAGTACCATCAAACCTCGCTACAAGGTGCAGCTACACGCCCACTGTTTTCAAAAGGGACTTATAGTCACACTCAAACTACGTTAGGGATAGTTTTATCACAAATGCATTTGCACAGGCACGCAGTTTAATGTCCTATTTCACTCCGATTCGAAGAGTTTAGAACATTTAGTGTTGGTATTTATAAAAACAACAGGGCCTGCGCGCAGCGGCGCGGGACACTCTGGCCAACAATCACCGACCGACCGGCCGATCTAAATGGCCACGTTCGAAAACAACGTCTATACCATTGTTCGAGCTCTTCTAGCTGCAGTAAAAGACAATTTTGATTCGAACGCGCTTTTTTTAGGGAGCGAGCGTTTTTGGTGTAAGCTGTACAGAGGCGAAAAGGAGCGCTGCTATTGGTCGGATTCCATTTCCGGTGGCTCGGCTCCCCCCTCTCCCTCTGTTTTTCGCTGACGAGTCGAGTTTTGCCATGGCAACGGCGATTTCAACTCAAAATTTCTCAAAATTGGCCCTGCACTTTTCAACCAGATTTCACCACTGAAATCAGGGTACTAAGTTCTACCACCCTACCAAGTCTCATGAGAATCGTATAGAGAATTTCGAAACTGCATAAGGGGCCAGACTGGAAATAAAATTAAAAAAAAAAAAAAAAAAAAAAAAACCAACCCCGGTGAGGCTATAAGGCTACTTCGTGCCTAATAAATTTTTGAACGACAAAGTTTTTTAATGAACTCATGCAAAATGAATTTTATAAAACCTTCATAATCTTACATGCAGCAGGACGGGACAAGTTAACTTAGGTAACTTTCAGTTATGAATCTGACAACTGACATCCAATGTAGTATTTAAACATTCTTACAGAATGGTAGAAAATGCAGTATGACTGCAACAAAACCTTAAAAAAACATCAGTACAATGATGTGTGGCCTACATAACACCAGTCTACAGATGAAAAGAAATATAAATGACACAATAATCTAAGAATACAACATAAATCATAGCTGTAAAAACTTACTAAACAAGTCTAAGTACAAGTCTAAATAAACGAAAAATAGCTTAGGCATTATTCTGAGAATATCACAAAACAATACTTAACTATGTGGGCAGCAAAGTTAAGACTGGGATAAGAAACAAAAAAAAAATTAGCTGAACCAAATTATGTAGTTTTGAACCTTAAACTTGTCGTTCAATAACACAGTGACAGCTTCTTCTCAACCACACTGACAAAGGACTTCATCATGTCCATCCGCTCCCTGTGGCGTTGCTCTTGGCTCTCTCGCGACAGGCGGATTTCCTCAGCCACTTTGTCCTCTTGTTGCTTGGAGGCCTGTTGTTGTTGTCGCTTTGTAGCGTAAGTAGTATAGGTGACACTTTCATTCACCTTTTTCAATGGTGACACGTTCAGTCACTTCTCCCAGGGCGGACCCATTGTATCATCTTGAGCGAGGTGAACCTAAGTGAACCTAATGTTTTGGTTACGATACGGGCGCTAACCCGACCTAAGTTGCCCCTCCCTCCCCCGGTCGCCGCGACGCGGAGCCGCGGGGTGTGACGTCAGCCAGCGGCGCGGATCGCGCTCCCCCTCCTCCCGGTTCCGCCGCCAGCACCACGACTCGCCTCACGAAAAAGTCGGTGAAATGGAAAAATTTGGCTATTTTATGCAGTGGGATTCGAACCAGGGACTACGCGCTAAAAGCGCAGTAGAGCACACACACACACACTTATCCACTAGGCTACTGAGCCGAGCTTAGTGAGCAAGAGTGCGGTTCGGCTTTTTCTATTGTAAGCACCGCGCCGCGGAGCCGCGGTGGCATGCTACGTCATAAATTTGGTGTTTTTTTTTTGGTGGGGCCAGACCAGCTCCCCGGTCTCCGGTGTCTCGTAGATTTCTATTTTGTTTTAGTGATTATTATGAGTTTATATTTTTTTTTTCTGAAATTTTTTTCTGGTTTATTCACTTTAAGTGGAGGATAAAAATCGATAATTTCTTTGGCATGCTTGCACAGGGCTGTCCAGGATGTCAGTCCGAAAAACATTAGTGAAAATTGGGATAAGCCATCTACTTCAAAGAAATGATTATCACGCTCGAACATACCCATAGCAGACAAAACCCATTCGGCAATGGGTTCCAAGGTTCCAACCCATGTAGAAGGGTTGAAGCCCATTTGGAATGGGTTGTGACCCGTTGAGAATGGGTTAAGACCCTTTGGGAATGGGTCTTGACCCATTAGGAATGGGTCGTGACCCATTTGGAATGGGTCGTGACCCATGAGGAATGGGTCGTGACCCATTAGGAATGGGTTGTGACCCATTGGAGATGGGTCGAGACCCTTTGAAGATGGGTTGTGACCCATTGAGACGCAGCTTTTTGGGTTCGGTCAAGGATCGCCTGCGAGATAGGCAAAAATGTGGTGCAATTAGGTAGGCAAACCCGCTACACACCTATTAAGGGTAACTTGTAAACTACTGCAGCTAGGCCAAATCCGACACCACCATTGTGTTCAGCGCCGAAAGTTTGTTTTGTAACGTCAATCTAGGTCAGGCTTATCTTTGTAAAAGAAATAAAATAAAGTCCAGCCTGAGTACCCATTTAAGGGGGTAGACCAGTCTAAAATTTTCAAAAAATCGATTTTTTTTTTTAATGCTTTAAAATTTTCTCCGTCGTTTTCTGCGTCGGCCGCCGCAAACCCGGTCTCGATCCGATGAGCGGTTGCTGCGTGGCGGCGCGGCAAAGGTCCTGGCGCGGCGGCGGCCGGACGGGCAGGGAGGCAGCCTCGCTCGGTCCCCCTCCACTCTTGCCGCGCCGTGTCGCGCCGCTGCAACCGCCACAGCCACCGCGACACGGTCGCTCCTTCCCCCCCTCCCCTGAAGACTCCCTCCCTCCCTTCCACTGCCCCCCGCGGAAACGCAAAGTAAAAGTGTCTTTTTTAGTTTTTCGCGTTTTTCTCGAAATGCCCGTTTTCAAACTGGTGTGCAAGGTCGAAGCCACAAAAATTGAGCTATCGACTTGAAATTTTTTTCACATGTAGATAAGACGTGTCACTATCGTGTGAACCTCCAACTTTTAGTTCCGTTGCGATTTGACTCGTCCAGAATTTTTTAAACTCGAAAAAATTTCCTAAAAAACGGACCTTTAATTTTAGAAGTTCAAAATCGACCTTAAAATTTTTTTGACGTTTATACCCGTGGTTCACACGATAGCCGCATACAATCCAAAGATGCATATCAAATTTGAATGTTCTAGGACTATCGGTTTGGTCAGGATCGTGCACACCATCGAGGCATGTCGCTCCGCCGCTCCGAGGCCATAAACTCGGTCTGAATTACCGCGATCAACATCTGATTACCTGAATGCAAACCTTGATATGTGTCTGAACTGCCCATAAAATTTCAGATTTTTACCTCAGACGGTTTTTGAGTAAAAGCCGATTTACCGAACCCTTGCATTTAGACTGGTCTAATGGGTTGGACCCAATTAAATGGGTGCATGAAAAGTGCCCATTTAAATGGGTTCAGCAAATGGGTTTTGTCTGCTATGGGTAATGAACGGCTTGTCTCTGAGCTGGATGTATGAAAGGAAATGAGAACTCAGTGCTTCATATGACCCCAGGTGTTCACTGGTATCGCCAGAGAGATGAGCCCTTATTTTGGGGCCAAGATGCTCTCTTTCATAACCCATAGCAGACAAAACCCATTCGGCAATGGGTTCTAACCCATGTAGAAGGGTTGAACCCCTTTTGGAATGGGTTGTGACCCGTTTGGACACTTTGTGATGGGTCAGACCCATTATGGGTGCAACCCATTTAAATGGGTACTTTTCTTACACCCATAACATGGGTTGGACCCATAAGAATGGGTTGGACCCAATTAAATGGGTGCATGAAAAGTGCCCATTTAAATGGGTTCAGCAAATGGGTTTTGTTTGCTATGGGAAACCAACTCGTCCACTTCAAGAATATGTAATTCGTCTAGAAGTTGGCCTCTTTTTAGAATTTTCACAGTGTTATACTTTAGTGTTGGTACACTACAAATCCTAAGGTCAGACTTCTTGCCACTCCAGAGGCGAGACATTTTTGTCTGACCTAATTTTGGCAAGACTTTCAGGTCTGACCAAAACTTGGCGATACTTTTTGTCTCGCCATATTTTGGCGCTAAGTCTTACCATTCAATTTTCAGTGGTTCAGTGAGATTTCGCGTGGCGACCATCACCTTACCGGTCCATTCATTGAGAGTAAAGCGTAGGGACTCTATCGCGCTCCGATGCTTTCGTCTGAATGATCAGTATGCATGCGGAACTCGTCTTTTATCCGATTTTAGCTTCGCCCCTTGCGCCCATATCGGCAGACGGTAGACTCGAAGCCAAGGGTCATGATGATGTTGATGGCGAAGAGGCACCCACCCACCGGGACAGACTAACTACCACGAGGAGGACCGAAAACGCAGCGCGAAACGCGAGACGTGGCCGGGACTCGAACCACGGCCCTGTACATTTTAGGACTGTCCCTCAGTGCGGCGCGGCTTGCCGCCGGCCGGTGGTGCGCTAGAGACAGCGACTTGACGACACCGACACTCGCGACAAATAACGACACGTTTTGAAACAGAACTGACCGAGGGGGTAAACACTCGCGTAATGCCCTCACTGAAAATTGAATGCTGAGAATGATGACCAAATTTTGGTGAGAAAACATTCCCACCGCTACAGCGGTGAAAATCAAATTGTGGCTATCCTTGCCTTATGATTCTCACCGCTACATATGTTAGAATCAAAATTCTCACCGCTGTAGGGGTGAGAATTCCGATTCTCACCGCAACAGGGGTGAGAATTTCGATTCTCACCGGTGCAAGGGTGAGCATATTTTTCTGACCTCCACGGCGGCTTAAATTCTCACCATTGATTTTGCAGTGTTCAATCTATGAGAATATTGAATCTAGTGCGTTCCCTCACATCAGATAGACACTCGGATAGACAGTTATTGCCATATTTTGGCGAGACATATGATTCTCGCCAAATATTGGCGAGACATTTGGTTCTTGCCTCATAATGGCGAGACTTTTGTTAATCGCCACAAAGTGGCGAGAAATTTGATTCTCGCCACAGAATGGCGAGATTTTTTTTCTTTCCCCTGGGATGGAATGAATTCCGACCTTTGACTTTACGGTGCTGTACACAAAATGTCAGTATTACGCGTAATACACGTAATTGTAATACCATTTTAGGGTAAAAAGGCCAAAACAGTAGCATTTCAATGCCGTAATACACATGTAATACCGCTGTAATGCAGCGTAATACCGAGTGGACTGTACACGATTCCTGGGAGTGTTTACTAGCCAGGGGAAGGCCTTCGGCCTTGATGCTGAGCTGGCTTTTTTGGCAGATGCAAATGCATGTTGGCCTATAGAGCTACACCTATAGAGCGTGGCCTATGGAGTTTGGCATATGGAGCTTGGCCTGTGGAGCTTGGCTTGCTTATAGAGTTGGGCTGCACATACTTAAGTTTTCTCCTAGAGTTGTCAAGATTGCCCAGCGGTCAATATTCATCAGCAAGACATTCAATGTGACATCAACATTTGGAGGAAAAATTCTGGCAAATGACCACCCCTTTTTTTCAAGTTTTGACCCGACTAGAATTAGAACAGATTGTGCTGCTCATCTTGCTGAGGACCTGTTACAAATTGAAAACAATTTCAGACTGTATGAAGTGTGTAGTGGTGAATTACACCTCAAGTTCAAACCCATGTGGCACAAGAGTGAAGACTGTGTAGTTGATGAAAATCCTTTTAAAGAAACAAGATATAGTCAAACATGCAGGTCGAAGCAATGCGACATTTCTGTGCCTCAACTGCAGCGTCAGTGCAAGGAATGTTTCAAAATTTACAAGAGATTTTCTTCAAGAGCAGCGTCAAGATGCCCCACACTATCTCCAAGCGGTAGGTAAAAGACACCCAACAAATTTAAGCCTAACAGTGTTTTCAATACTCCTGAAAAAATGGCAAGGTTGAAAAGATTTTATAGAGATGTACGAAATTTAAGAAGAGAAAATGAGAGATTAGTTCAAAAAGTAGACCAAATGATAGCTGAAGAATCTGTTGAGGTAGATAAAGATATGAATGAAGAACTAATGGATGCACTGGAGGAAGCAGATAGAAATAATAAATTGACTGATTTCCACAAGCTATTTTTGCAACAGCAACTTAAGGCAAGTAATGTTGAAGGTGCAACTGGCAAGAGGTGGCATCCTCTCATGGTAAGATTTGCTCTTCAAATCAAAATGTCTTCCAGTGTTGCATATGCAACAATGGCAAAGAGTGTATTTAGTAAACTTCCCAGTTCAAGAACATTATTCGACTATACAAATGCTATGTCAATCAAGGAAGGCATACATCATGAAATCATAGAAGATGTTGCGGAAAATGTGAAGATGTGTGAGCACGAATACTAAAGAAACCATAGTCTAACTTTTGACGAAGTTATCGTTTGCCAAAATCTTGTTCAAAGGATAGGAACTGGGGAAGTTATCGGCTGCTGTAATTTGTCTCAAGCCAGCCAAGAAATCAGTGATTTGCGAACAGAAATAGACAGTGCAGCTGCAGAAGTTCAACCTGAAGCCAACAAAAAAGTTCCTACACTGAAAATCTATCGGCGTGACTTCGTGCCGTTTTAGGGGCGTGAATAAAGTGTCACGCCAAAAAACGGCATGACAAAAAGTCATGCCCAAAATCGGCGTGACTCAGAAATTCACGCCAATTTTTGGCGTGAATTTCCTGTCATGCCGGTTTTTGGCATGGTTTTCTCGTAAAACGCACTGCCATTCACGCCACATGACGGCGTGACTTTCATGTCATGCCATTTTTCGGCGTGAATTTCCTGTCACGCCAATTTTTGGCGTGACTTTTTGTCACGCCATAATTTGGCCATGTGTCCAACCGTAACATTTTCAGTGTATCGTAAAAAAAATGCTATCTTACTTGGTGAAGGGCACTGCAAGTGGAGTTCAGGCTGTCGTGGCTTCATACGGTGTTTCATTTCTATTTAAAGAAGATTTACACGACCATACTTGGGAAGTTGTCGAACACTTGGGGATGAGCGGCATTAGGGTTGTTGCTTTCATTTGTGATGGTGCTGGTATAAACAAGAATTTCTTCAATATGCAGCCTCCCTTCTCCACTGACTCCAAAGTTGTGTATAACACAGTAAACCCGTTTGCTCCAGACAGACTGATTTTCTTCATGTCCGATCCCTCCCATCTTTTGAAGACTATACGTAATTGCCTCTATAACTCTGAAAAGAATAACAGGGAAAGTGGCGATACAAATCGGCAACTTAGGCCCGTCCAGTACATTTTAAACATTCGCAATTGCTGTCGTACTTTAGCCCATAGTGATGCGAATCTCTGTCGGAAACTAAATAGATGTTACTTTCGTCATCAGCACCCTTAACGTATGAAACCATGTCTACCTCGAAATAAAGATTAGGGTCGTACGTGACGGAAACGGCACTCGACCGCCTGGGTCCAGTTCGGGGTCAAAAAGGAAAGATTTTGGTCGCATTTGACCCTACCGGGATTCGTAAGTGGGTCTGGGGTCAAAATGGATCTCATTTTCGTTATCGGCACCCCCGAAAACATATGAAACAACAATGTCACACTCAAGTCGAAAATTTTGGTCGTATTTTACCCCTTCGGGATACGAACCTGAGTCTGGGGTCAAAATGGATCTCATTTTCGTTGTCAGTACCCTCGAAAACGTATGAAACAATGTCCAACTCGAGTCGAAAATTTTGATCGTATTTTTACCCCACCGGGATTCGAACCTGGGCCCAAACTTTTCCGATCGGCTCGAAATTAACACCGTTGTCCTTATTTCGTCGCCCCGATTCCAAAAATACCCCTACATGCCCTTCTAGCGGCCTCCGTTGCAGAGATCCTCGTGTACACCATGTAAACCATGATGCACCTGCAGCAGTGCCCCTGGGGCTCGGATCGAAAAAGCCGTCACCGGGCGGTTCTTAGGTTCACCCTAGGAGGCTGCATACCAAATTTGGTGAAGATCGGACCACGGGAAGACCTCAGACGGACGAACGCACAGCACGCATCATACTATATGCCCGTCCTCCGATATTTATTTTCATAAATAATACGGGACGGGCCAAAAAAAGAACATAAATTAGGCGGGGCGAGATTGCCCGGGACAGCGACGGGGCCAAGATCACCGGGACCAGGTGCGCGACCACGCCGTCGGCAGCGATTGTTGTGGCGGACACGAGCATGCACACTTACTGTTTTTGTACAAATTTTGTACGAGACATGGCAGTTTTTTTGGGCAGATGAACTTTTCGTACAATTTTGTACGAGATTTTGTACAAAAATGGGGAAATTTGTGCAGAATTTCGTACGAAAGTTGTACAAAAAGTTCATCTGCACGAAAAACTGTGATGTCTCAAAATTGAACATAACATTTAGTGTGTGGCATGGCGGCGGTGGCATGCACAGCCCAGGACGGCGGCGAGGCCGGGGCTCTATCAGAAGGGTCTCCCCGCTCTCGCTAACAAACACTCGCTCTGTGCTAAAAACCTTCCCTGCACGTGCTCAAAGTACTTACCACCTGGAGCACCTCATTGTCGTACTCCGCGACAGATGGTCTTCTTTTGCGTAGATGAAGAGCTTGTGTACGGGATGCGGAGCAGTTCCGGGTGGACGACCCCGCTCCTTTCCCACAAACACTTCGACGTCATGGGAAGAGGCTGATGATGACGACGTCGACATGTCCATGTCCGTCTCTCCAGTCACTAGTCGAGTCAGTGTCAAAAAGTAAATTGCTACTTCCAGGCCCGACCTCAGCACCAACTCAGGTGAGCTGAACTGGCGAAGTGCGTTTGCCGTCGGCTCGGCTGTCGTTCTCGCTGCGCAGCAACGATAGCGTCCCAGCCCTCAGCGAGCCAAACACAACAAACCAACTCAACTTGACTTGAGATGACGGGTGCTCGCCCGCGTGCACTCGCGTGCCGCTCTAGCCGTTCGCTGCGCGGCAGCAGACTGTTTCCGCAAACTGTTGATCGACGCTATGGTGAGGTTAGGCGCGTCTTCGGGGGAGGGGAGTGGCGCTCGAGTCTGTGCCGTCCCGAGTCGGTCCATACAGTGATCGGGCTCGCCGCCGGGTCGGGCTCGGGTGCTCGGCGACAGTCGCGTGTTTTAGCTGTTGGCCGGCCATCCGGGTTGCGGCAGCAGCAGTGGGGTAGTTGCTTGCTTTCTCGTTTTTCGTGTAGATGCTGGAAGTTCTCCGGGGCCAGCGACGCTCTCCGTATCTGTTGGATTGTGCTGTTATTTTATTGTACTACTTTAATTATGGGTAAGTTGAACATCAAAATTCATTGATAAGGGACAAATTGCGAAAGTTTCTGTTGTAAAGAAATAAGTGTTGTTTTGCCAATGGTGCTTTTAATGCGTGACCCGTAACCTCTAATAGCCTACGCAATGTTTCGTGATTTAGAGTCGCCTTCCATGATGTGATGTGCGCCCAAATGACCCCACTTCAGTATCGTATTGACGTGATCGGTCTCTTTATATCAGCCCGTCAAAATTCCAAAACGGCAATTTTTTTAAAAAAAAATATTTAGACTAATGTTTTACAGTGAGTGGTCCTTCCCTCTCGTGGTATTTCTTTCTGAACAATGCGTAGCCTACCGAGTCACATTAACACGTTCACGCCGGTACGAGAACCATGTTCTCGTATTCTACAAAGCCCAAAGGCCGATACGAGAACGGGGTTCTCGTTGCGAGCTGTTTTCGTTCAAGACCTCTACATCAGATTTGGGTACTCGGACCAAAAAAGCGACCCCATAT
Source organism: Stenchaetothrips biformis (assembly GCA_030522485.1). Classification (NCBI taxonomy): domain Eukaryota; kingdom Metazoa; phylum Arthropoda; class Insecta; order Thysanoptera; family Thripidae; genus Stenchaetothrips; species Stenchaetothrips biformis. The sequence goes on from CM060100.1 coordinate 12,636,760, forward strand.
TCGGAATCTACGTAAAATTTCCTACATTTCGGCCTCTATTTAGGTCTCTAGCGTGTGTTTTGGCACGAGAACCATGTTCTCGTACCGGCGGGAACGCCATGTCACCATGGTAAACATGAAAACAGGGTAATCGCACTTTTTTGGGCTTTTTACGAAGTTTGACATTTTTCTAAACAAATTCTAGTGGATTTTTGACCCCGTGCCGTACGACATAGGCACAAAGTAGGGGAGGAGAGGGGGGGAGAAGGGAGCAAAAATAAGCGCGAGAACCATGTTCTCGTACCGGCGGGAACGCCATTTCACCAACGTTCTCGTGTTTTCCATGTCTTTCCGGTACCAGAACGTATTCCACAATGTAGTTTGAGTCTAAAATCGATTTTTTTGGGGTGTGCATTGCTAATATTTTGAGCCCAAACCACCAATAAGGGTTTTGCATTTGGTACGAGAACATGGTTCTCGTACGGCGATGGCTCAGACGCCGATACGAGAACATGGTTTTCGTATAGGAAATTTTTGGCGCATGGTGTTCGGCCGGTCATGGCAAGTCCGAATATGCATGTGCCATGTGTTTGCGACGTATGGTTTGGTTTTTAGCACCTTCGGCATCTAGGCTTTTCCACCCCAGATCGCCTTCGGCGTGAACGTGTTAAAGGAACACAAATTCGTTTTACATTCTTAGCTTATCTTAGCATTTTAAATCTGCTGTCTACTCGTTTGCAGCAGCTGCTTCCGACGACCAATGGCAGGTCCTACTGCAGACTATAAGCCATGATAGAGAGCTCGTAAGTGGGCAACTTACAGCCCCAAATGGAGCTGTAAGAGTGCCTCACAAGTGGAACGATGTTGCTGCCGTTATCAATTGGGTTCCAGGGGGAGTCCAGAAGACAGGGGAGCAGTGGAAAACGGTACATATTCGTTTGTTCGCATCTTTAATGTCATGCTAAATTACTTGTTAGAATTTTTCCTATCTCACGTCGCTGTTATACTGAGTAAGTTCAAATGCACCAACTGCTAAAGCAGTCTTTTTCTTTAGCTTTTGTTGCTCCTCGAAGTGCCGCGACACCGCCATATGGAGTTTTTTACTCTTACCGAACCGGACACCTTAGATTTTTCCTTTTGACCGCTGATTGGCTGAACAGTCATGTTGCCATAGCAGACGCCAATTCGCGTTCCGTAGCAAACTGTTCGGGCGGTTTTGCTTTTCTTTTCGGTATTCAGTTCAGTTAGAGTAAAATACCTAATGTCTGCAGCTCCACAACGGGAAAAGTGCGAGAGAGATCGTCGCTTGCGGAGTCTGCAGGGTTGGACTTTTCGCTCGCTCGGAGTCTCCGCAAGCGGTGATCCCTCTCGCACTATTCCCAAGCCGTCGTTGGCCTGCGCGTCGTCTTCTTTTGCCCTTTCTTGTCTTGACGTTTCGTGTACGATGTTTTTTATCTCTCGCTGCCCTGGTTTATCCAAAGTCCAATTTTTGGCCCGTCCCGTATTTAAAAAATACGAAGGACGGGCATATAGTACGATGTTTGTTGTGCGTTCGTCCGTCCGTCCGTCCGAGGACTTCCCTTGGTCCGATCTTCACCAAATTTGGTATGTAGCCTCCTTGGGTGACCCTAAGATCCGCCCGGAGTAGTAAGGGGGGGGGGGGGGTATTGTAGCGGTCCGCCATCTTGGATGGGCATTGCTGTGGGTCCGCCATTTTGAATTTTTTTCAGAAAATATTTTTTGGTCGTCTTCTTTTCGGAGGGTAACCTAACTCAACCTAAGTGGGTCGCCTTCTTTGGTGAGGGTAACCTAACCTAACCCGAAGGGCCTAAGTCACCGGAGGGGCCTAAGTCACAACCTGGATCCGCCCCTTGGGGGACATTGTCGCGGGTCCACAGGTCTGTACCTGCCCGTCGCCGCGGTCGCCCCTCGGGGGACTTTGTCGCGGGTCCGCCGCAGCTACTTTTCGGAGGGTAACCTAACCTAACCTAAGGGCCTAAGTCACCGGAGGGGCCTAAGTCGCAACCTGGATCCGCCCCTTGGTGGGACAATGTTGCGGTCGCCCCTTGGTCCCCCATTTTAACGGGTCCGCCATTTTGAATTTTTTTCAGAAAATATTTTTTGGTCGTCTTCTTTTCGGAGGGTAACCTAACCTAACCTAAGGGCCTAAGTCACCGGAGGGGAGCCACCCTCGCTAGACCAAATCATCATAACAGCAAACGCCGGTAGTACAAACACGAAGCGCCCCATCACCTAGGTCGTTGTCGCAAGTGCGAAATCTTGCCAGCATTTGTTTTCGGAAGCCCTAAGATGCAGTGCCGCAACCCCTAAACCCTACGTGCGGCGCAACCCCGTGGTGCCGCGAGTGCTTAGGGGTTCCGCCAACAGCGTTTGCTGTGCTCGGCGCAACCCCTAAGCGTTAAGGACATCCAGTTAGGGTTTGCGGTTTCGGCGCTTGCGTTCCGCGCCGCAACCCCTAAAGCCGTTTCCCTGGGCTGTCACTTCACCTAAACGAAGGTGCTGCCTTGGGGAGGGAGGGGGGTGGGGACTGCGCCTACCGCAGCCTGCCGCCTCCCTGAGCACCTCGCTATTTCTCATATTGAGCGGCACGGCAAGCACCTAGCCTCGGGCCAGGCACTGCAGGTAACGTTGCTGGCTGCTACATAGGCTGGTGGCTGTGTCCGACCTCCTTGTTTTCATCTTTATCATGGTCTATTGTTCGGTTTATCACAATTATGTTGTTGCAATAATTATGACGGTGTCGTTACTCGCTGTGGACAATGAATTGTGTTCATCGGAAGCGATGAAGCCGCCTGCGATCGTGCGAATAAGGTCGTCTGTTTGTTGTGATTCTTCTTCACAAACTTACCCAAGTGAGTCGTAGAGGATATTGCGTTTTGGCGACTGCTTCTCGCCGTAAAACAGTCTTAATTCCTATGCACCCTAGCGTCTGCCTCGTGATGTCATGCTTTCTGTCGTAAAAATGAGTTTTTGTGCGTTCCTAACCCTCTGTCGCCTCGAATGCTTCATTGGCGTTGATTTTTATGCTCGTTCTGTCTGTTTTCCTCACTCAGTAGCGTTTTTGTTGTTGCAGGACCACAGGAGAAGGTGTTTGGTTGGAATGTACCTGGCGAGTGAACTGCGGAACCGACTCGGGAGCCGACGGGACCCGACGAGTCTTTCTCCAGGAGCGATGGAGCCAGCATGGTGTTACCAGGGTTGGCAGCCAAAACAACAATCCGTCTTTTCTTCGACGCGGCATTAACCGGTAAGAGAAGAACGTGCACTGTGTTTCTTTAAAGAGGGAGGGCTGGACACATTGGTGCAAAGTGCCTGTCCACCTCCATGACAACAGGTCCATTCTATTTGTCACTGATCGAAGTGACTCGACAATTTGTTTGTGCTTTTTGCACTTGGGTAGAGTCACTTGTTATTCGAATCAAATCACTCATTTCATGTGGGATATCCAATAGGCTGCTGCATTGCAATGAGTTCTTTGTGTGTCAATCTAAGTTTTTTTTTTTTTTGAACATTTGTCTACAGGACGATTGCCCCTTTCTCATCTCCTTTAATCGCACTCCACACATCAAGCCACCCATGGAAGCGATGGAAGTTTTATTCTGTGTACCTCTCATCCCAAGCCACCAGCAACTTATTAGGTAGATTGCCCGTTTCCCTCCTTCTTTTGTTACTTTTGAAGGACCTTTCAATATCTTCATATTGTTGTATCTATTGACAAGACAAGTAGGACAAGACAGGGCCAGCATTGTGCACACATTTAAACAGTTGCTGGCATAAAATCACGGGTAGTGGCAGGTTTTGTCCTTTTTTTTTTAATGTCAAAATGACCAGATTGAACTCTGTTCTTTTGATTTATTTAAAAATATCCTTAGCTTTGCTCTTCTTCAGTTTTTTCTTATGTTACCAAAGAGAAAAGAGTCGATTGAAAAGCTAATCTTTGTTCTAATAAATTTGCTTTTGGACGGTGGTTTCCTGTCTTAAAATTTAGCATCCTGAGGTGTCTGGCTTGCTGCTGACGACATACCTTCTCTTTGAGGCCCCTTATTCATAATACTTATCTGTTTGTCATGTTTCAGGAGGAACTTCAATCGGGTGTTTTTGGTGGGAGAGTGTCTTGTGCCCTCTTTAGTATGATGTTTTAACCAAGTTGGGTGCCTTATAATGGTATGAAGCGCAGTGACACTGTGGGGAATATGTCTTAGAGTCATGTCTGTTATTTTGTGTTTACCTGTTGTAGGTGAACCGAAGTGGAGGTGAACACTGATGTTGCTGTTCTGCACTTCTGTCTCCAACGTATTAGGGTTCAGTTGGCACACATAGTGCAGTTTATTAATTGGAGTGAGTTAAGTGTATTCTGTGATGTTTTACCGGACTTAAAGTGAGAATGCCCTTTTTGTAATGACGTCACACATCCACTCATGTATTTGTGATAAATTTTAAAAGCCGATGTATTTTTATGTGTGATTTGTAGTTAGGTGCTGACAAAGAACCTGTTTGGGTTCCCTTTTTGAAAATGTGGGGAGGCATGCAGCCACCAAATGTGATTTAGAAATAATCTTTCTGTAGCAAAGGAAAGTAATATATTATGATGATCACACATCACTTGTACTTCCTTTTTATGTTTGTTTCATTCAAGTCAATTACTGTAAGTGCTCCATGTGCATGTAGATTTAGACTGCCAGTAATAATTGTTATTCGTTGTTCCTTTATTTCATCTGTAGTAAAATACCAATGTGTCAATTCAACATGATATTTAATGACAGAAAAAAATAATTTTGAATGTAAACTTAAGTTTTCACTCTATCATGCATTTAGAAGTTTTTCAGCTTAATGTCTGAATGTTCAGGGCCTATGTATGAGGAACATTAATTTGATCCAGTCTCTCTTTCCGAGAAAAATGTTTTGTCTTAAATTGTGACAACAAGTTGAACTTTGGTAAAGCGTTAATCACCTATGGAGTCACAAGTGGTCATATTTTTTATGTCCTGCAAATTTTGTCACAGCCTTCCTAGACACACAATTTTGGTCTTAAATTAAAGTCACCCTTACATGAAATTCAGTGAGATACCAAAATGTTTGTAAATAAATCTTGTGTTTTTCACTCAACTGTCTGTTTTCTTAGTGATTCAAAAAATTGGGAAGGCTACCTTCCATGGAGAAGATTTTAAATGAAGCACTCTTGGTGTGCAAGAAAAATTTTGGAGAAGAAATAACTAGAACCTGTTAAACTTTAGTTCATCAATTCTGAGACAAGTTTACGAACTTGGTCAAAGTTCTCCAATGTTACTAAGTATAGTGCTAAAAATAGCTTCAGTCAACCATGCTCAGATAGTCTTGTCTCTGATGTCACATACTCCAACTCATAGCCAAGACAGATTTAAAAAACTGAACTTCTGGCCTGATTTACAAAGAATTTGTGTACAATTACACTGGATAACCTTGTATAGTTTTTAAAGTGAAAAATCTTGCAACATTTAAATTACAGAATTTATCTCTATTTATTATTAGAAAAATTGTTGATAAGTTGGTTTTTGTAGAAGAACTTACAGCTGGTTGCCGCCACAACTAGTTTGCCAACCAGAAATCAATGTCAAACCGGTTCAATGGCAGTTTTGAATCTTTCAAATGTTTCTAATGTCTATGGTACCCCCAGGCACTCGGATTTAAAGGGAATTAATGCCTACACATTACTTTTCATGAGTAGAAAGTTTACAAACGAAGTTTTCATAGGAAAAAATAAAGTTTTACAAAATTGTAGATTTATTCTTACTGTATACTTTCCATATTGGTCCCAAGTTGTTTCTTCATTTCTGTTTGAAAAAGAGAGCATTTCTCCTTCTCCCTTACTCATATAATTGATGTTACGAAAATAGAAGTCATGTGGACACCTTAAAATAGTTATCTTGACAGAACTGTATGGGGAGAAGAAAGACAAAAAATAAATAAATGGATTAAGTGTAATCAAATGCTATATTTTTCTTTCAATGATGCTGCAGTTTTTGCACTTTGTGATGACTGTATACATATTTAAGCTCAAAAAGTGAATCCTTAAACAGTACTGATCACATAGCTATGGCGTTATCACAGAAAAGAAATATATTTGTTTAATAAAAAATGAAGGGTTGACAATGAAAAGAATGTAAATTCCCTCTCACAACACACTTACACCTGGCGTGTGGTGTCAAAGATTTTAAGAATACCAAAACATTTGAACATCTAACAGAATGGCTCTTTGCATTATAAAACATAATTAATTTATATTTTCATACATCTGTATTGATAAAGAAAATTCTTAAAAATAAAAATTAAGGGTTACAAATAATATTTTTGGTACAAATTTTGTTATACAAAGAACAATTAATGCCTGAGCATATGTAAAATTATCTGGATACTCCGCAGAGATAAACGTGCTTGACTAAGTGTACTCTAAAAAGAATGAATTTAAAGAAAAAATTTAAAGGAAGTTAAGCAATCAAAATGGAACACAATAACGATCCCTGTAACTCACACATCAATAAATTTGTCTGAACGTTGGTTTATTTTACAACACACCTGAGTATTTTTTTTCTCTTTGAACATAAAACAGGGCCACCTTGGCAGCAAAGCAAAAACAAGACTTTATAATTTATTTGAATAAAATGTATATGTATACCGGTTTGGATACATGATGATTTGGTCTAAATTTGCATGAGAGAAAAATGACTACCGAGGGTCCCGGTTTCAAGTCGCATTGTTAGGACGTCTGCGTGGCTCCCGTGGGCTGGGTCCGCGGCAAGTTGGACAAGTACTCTCCAGTCCTCTGCTTACCTGCGAATCGCGCAGAGTTGCAATGCAATTCCTGTGGAAGCAGTGCCGACAGGGAAGTTCTGCTCTGAACACCTCAGTGCTCAACACTTTAAAGCAGATATTGCACTGTTCCTCAGATGCTGCAACAAATCATTCTGATAAAATAGAGTCTGTGGGAAATTTTACACCAGAACAATTATTTCTTGCAGTGACTTAATATTTTATGGAAATGGAAATCGTCACCCATACATGTTTTTAACATTGGATTACTCACCGTCCACAAGCTCAACATTAAGTGTTACTGCGAACGGGCCAATGATCTCCCCCACGGTCGTTCCCCTCGTGGGGAGAGCCACTCCGGACTGGTGGAGCTGGACCTGGTTGAAGCCCTCCACGAATAGGTACTCGTGAAGGGCCTCCATGTCGTCAACCCTACCAAATCTCCGCATCCTCAGGGTACCGTCCGGTAACCGGAACCGGATTTGCACTGAGTTGGTTTCCGGTTCGGGAGGCAGCCGCTCCCGCGCCGCTTCCCGCTCAGCAGCCACGATAGGCAGCTCGCGCTCACGCAGCGCCGCCTCCTCCGCCTCCTCCTGCGCACGTATTTGTCGCTCCCGCTCCTCTGCTGCGCGCAGGACGGCGGCCGCACGGTCCGCACGAAGGCTAGCCTGGTAGGCAGCGTCCGTTTGGCTTATGATGGCTCTTCGTTCTTCCACTAAAAAAATGAAAGCAGTGGAATTAATGACGAAAGGGAAGAAACATTGAAACTCTGGAATTTTAGACTTACGGGTTTCGACCACCGGTCGTGGGGGAAGAGCAGGACGTGCGAGAGGACGAGGGGGTGGGTCTGGTAAATTGAGTGCACCCGGAATGTGGAGTGGGTCGTCATCACCCGACGAGGAGTCTGTATCAATAAAACCAATTAAAGCTGTGCAAGAAGCTAAGTCACAAACAAACATATTCATATGCTAACTAAATGCGCACCTTCAGCGACTACGACCACGCGGTTTTGCCTGGGCCGCAGCTGCATTCCCTGCTGGGGAGGGCCGCCTTCATCCTCAGATCCCGAGGAAATGTTGACTATGTCAACAACGTTTCGACCTGCAAAGTTTCCGTACAGCGATGTAGAAATGCTTTTCCCACGATGAAACGTCAACGCGAATCAAACTGATTCTCACCACCATGAAGGGCGTGCACCTTGTGGATGTGCTTGCAGAGATGCCCCTGCCTGGAATCGGCGCAAGAGCACGAATACATTTGGGCGCACATCCCCGGGTAGCAGCGTCCGCATCGCATCATGCAGAGGCAGAACGGCTCTGCCGTTCTACGGACGGTGTACCCTGCACGGCCACGGCCTGCAGCGACCTGAGACGCCACCCGCCACAGGCCAGGACCCGGCAATCTGGTGACGTTGTTGTCGGGGATGGCCATCCCTCGATTGTGCCGCTCAAGCGTTGGTCGCTGTTCTCCAGCTCTTCCACCACCTGCATAAAAATGACAATGGGTCAATAGAGAAGTGGTTCAAGTTTGAAGGCTGGGCTTTCAGCACGCGGCTCTGTCAAGCATGAGCCCTTCACTCGTGGCACCAGCTTATTTACCTACGATGATGCAGAAATGTGTTGTAAACAATAATTGAAAAACGTGAAAGCAGATGATACTAATGAGAGGAATGTTTATTTTAATGTATGTTTATTTATTTTCTGGTCACAATATTATGTACATTGATAAGAGATTTTCATAGCTATACAGTAAAAGTAAAGTAATCATCAAAATTAATTATCTAAAAGAATTCATCATTAATTTTTTGGTCAGAATATTATGTGCGCGTCCTTTCCTAGGCGAGTCGGGCAGAGCCGAGCCGAGTCCTTAGGCCGAGCGGCGAAGCTGGGCTAGGCTGGGCAGGCCGGTAGTCGGTACGAGTCGAGCAGAGGAGTCGAGCCGAGTCCTTGCCAGGCGAGGCGGGCCGAGCCCGAGCCGGGGCTGCAGCGCCGCCGCCGCAGCCGCCGGGCGCACGCGGGGTTTTGGGAGGGGGGGAGGGGGCCGTGCGGGGAACGGGGAGCAGCGGGGAATGTTTACGGCGCAGGCTGCGACCCGACGAGCCAGGCAGCCACCATCCGGCCTCACACAATATGTTTATCAGGATATGCGCTTGGTTTCTAGACTTGAGAGTAAAAGCTAGCTGACACCTTAATGTGTGTCTTAATGTCTACGTTTACTTTAATGTGTAAAGGTATCATCTGCTAAAAAAAATTCACCTCGTCTTACTCGGCGCCGAGGGGTCGCATCTTCAGCTGGCGGCGCACCACGACCGCCTCGCGCTCCGGCGGCACCACGCCGCGGCGCAGCAGGCTCAGCGTCGTCTTCCATAGGGACGCCACGTCCCTCTGGAGTGGCAGCCCGCTCCGGCTCAGCAACTGGAGAAGCAGCGCGAGCAGCAGCAGCGGCCGCAATCAGTGCAGGGGCTGGCACAGAGGGTTGCCACGCAGGTGCTCCAAGGCGCCGCCCGCCAGCAAGCTCAGCGTCAGCGCCATCTTCCATAGGGACGCCACGTCCCTCTGGAGTGGCAGCCCGCTCCGGCTCAGCAACTGGAGAAGCAGCGCGAGCAGCAGCAGCGGCCGCAATCAGTGCAGGGGCTGACACAGAGGGTTGCCACGCAGGTGCTCCAAGGCGCCGCCCGCCAGCAAGCTCAGCGTCAGCGCCATCTTCCATAGGGACGCCACGTCCCTCTGGAGTGGCAGCCCGCTCCGGCTCAGCAACTGGACAAGCATCGCGAGCAGCAGCAGCGGCCGGGACCCGTACGGGGGCAGGCACAGAGGGCTGCGGCGCAGGTGCTCCAAGGCGCCGGGCAGCCGCTGCGGCTGCAACTGCAGCCCTCTCTTGCCGACTCAATTCTCGAGGGAGGTCGGTAGCAGGGGCCGGGCCCTGTGGAAGGGCCAGCGCAGCGCGGCGCTGTGGCGGGGCAGCCTGGCCTCGGCCTCCTTCATGGTCCATGGCAGCAGCAGCGGCTGCGACCAGGGCATGTGCAGGCGCAGCACGGTTCACCGGAACGGCACCCTGGTCCCGTACTGCAACGGCTGGTTGGGCAGCAGGGCCGACTACGCGAGGTTCTGCAGCGCCTTCTTGACGACGGGCAGGCGCAGCATGGACGGCATCTTGGACTTGGGGGGCGCGGGCAAATGGTTGTGGACCCGGAGGGTCGTAGCCACCGTCGTCGTCATCATCGTCCCCGTCCATGGGCTCATCGACATCAAGGCCCTCCTCATCGACAAGGTCCTCAGCACCTTTGTAAAATAGTTAAGTTTATTCAGCCGTTATAACTGTACATGTAACTGGAGGCATGCTACATACCATGGGGCATTGGAATTATGTCATAGGTGGCATAAGCCATTGCCCTCAGGAAGGTGTTCAGTTGGGCTGTAGTTGGAACATTGCGCCCATCTCGCCCCAACAGATTTTCTAAGGCCTTTTTTTATACGGCTGTCCTTTTCCTTCATTGAGTTCCCTCTTGGCCTTCTAGGCGGAACACCATCATTGTCCCACCTAGCAAAGTCATTTCGGTCCCTGCTCTCAATATTCTGTAGTGTTCCTGAAAAAAAAAATTCGGCATAACGGTTTTGTTGAAGCCCGTCAGTTACGGTGTGATACTCAAAATGTCTAACGTGTAACTAGAGATCGCATCGCTGAGCAATGCCACTTCTCAACTATCTTCACCCTAATTCTCAAAACAACTTTTTTTGGAAATATTTTTCCCCTTATGTATTTGAGGTAATGGCCATTAAGTTGTCAAACGAAACTAGAAAAGGCGCAAGTTTGCAGCCAAGGGAACACAGCTCAAAGTCCAGACAAAAGGCGTGGGGGCGCGGCGTGACGGTGAAACCCCCCGCGGGACAGCACAGTGGCGCAGACGGGAGTGTGGCCCCGAAAGGGGCAGCGCACAGTGTGCCAGGCACATCGGAGCCTATGACGCTCTATTATACGTCTCAAAATTATTGGGATTTAGCTGAAAAAGGAGGGGCAATTTGTCGCGTAATCCTGTGTCCGCTTGAAAGCCCGAAATGCATTGAAATCCGAAACCTCCCCCCAAAAGTAGAAAAACTAGCAACATGTAAGCGTAAAACAATGTAAAAATTAGGAATAGTACCTGTGTAATTCCATGCATTGTCCTGTGTAGTGGCAGAGACTCGAAGCAAGTATGCATTCCATGATTCTGAGTCATTGTTCGTCCTTCTTCGGAGGCCTGCCACAGACAGTTGATCGGGGCCAACCTACATGGGACCACATTGTTATGAAAGATCCCGGTGAGAGCCCCTCCCCCGTTATTTCATTCCAGTACTTCCTTCGTACGGAATACGTACCCGACGTAACCAGAAACCGTGAACATACGCCCCCATGAAGGTGCGCAAGTCCCTTTCTTCCCTGGCGTTCTGGCCTACACGCCGGGAATAGGGCAGTAGCACCTCTTCGTATCCCCTCAGAATGAGGTCGGCCGGGAGTAGTGGCAGCGCCTTCACCATACGGATAAGGCGGTGCCCCTCCTCCGTGGCCCTCACGGCTGGTAACGACCCTCTGAGGCAGCGCTTATCGACGCGCTAAAATATACCAGAAGGCAAATTACACAATGTACCGTAAGCCAGAATCACGTTTGATCGTTGCGCCTGATGGATAGGCAACATACTAGCTATATGAAGTGAAGGAACTTCACACTTCACAGCTAGGGCCAGGAGTTAGGCGGGGACAAATGTGAATTGTGAAGACTCCCCACATCATCCCTGACCCTATCTGTGAAGTGTTAAGTTCCTTAACTTGATATAGCCCGTACACTGAGAATGAAAGAGTCATGATCATGACTAAAAATTAGGGTTAGGAATTCTTCATCACCCAAATTTGGGTGAGGAACGTTTCCTCGCCCAAATTTGGGTGAGGAAAGTTTCCTCACCCAAATTTGGGTGATAATACTGTGTAGTCATATAGGTAGCCGATACCCCTTCCTCACCCAAATTTGGGTGAGAAAGCCTTCCTCACCCAAATTTGGGCGAGGAAACTTCCTCACCAAAATTCGGGTGATAAAGTGTTCCTCACCCAAAAATGGGTATTAATCATGACTCTTTCATTTTCAGTGTACTCTAAACTTTTTTGGTGCATAGCGGTTTGCACGAAATTAAACATGCACATGCACGTGAAATGCACGAATTCACGCGCAACAACGCGCCTTATCGTGTGCTTACGCTGAAAAACCAAATGTGGTCTAGACTACACCACTGATGTGATCAAATGAGTGCCATTTTGACCGCATCAGTTGGTGTGGTCTAGACCACGTTTGGTTTTTCAGTGTACTTTCGCACAAATTTGTGCATTTTAAAACGCATGTTCCATTTTGGGAAAAGCTTATGCACAAAAAAATACAGCGCAGTTGCAGTTCGGTGGGTTCACACCAAATTACTATGCACAAAAAAATACATAGTAATTTGGTGTGAACCCACCGAACTGCAACTGCGCTAGTCCCCCTTTCAAGCGGTGGCAAGAGATGGCTGGGACATTATACCAAAACTTACCCTGCAGTTGTGGGTCCAGCAGGCATTTAGCCTCGCTTGCGGCCACGCTGTAGAAACGGCATTTCTAAGCGCTCTCTCAAAATCAGTCATTACGCTCACGACGTTCATGGGGAACGAGTCGCGTACATATTCCAATATCGCCTGGTAATCTGGCTCTCTCCGCCGCGTCATCAGGACGTACAGTATTCCAAACACCTGACAACATAGTTTTTCATACATATTAGTGCTGTAGCGTTAATCGTAGTCTAACGACAGGCCTGGAAACGGGTACGCTGTGGTCAGCTGAGCGGCGCGTGCTCTATATTAAAGGCCAACTCTGGCCACGTCAAGCCCCGCCCAGCACCCTGCCATCGCTTTGCCGGCCCAGCCCGGCCATCACTCATTTAACGGCAAAACACGGTACTGTTGGTGTCTAAAGCGGTAGAAATACCCTCAGAATCACTCCCCGCGCCTATATCGGTCTTGCGAGCGCGGTGGGCAGGCAGCCCCGCAAGCACGCCTGTTCAGCGGGCTGGCCTACGCTGCGCCCCGGCAGGCAGTCGCCAGACCAGCGCACCGCACCGCACAGTGTACCAGAGGGCCGGTGGAGGCGGTCCGAATTCGGGACGTGTTTTGAGCTCCAGAGTCGAACCGAGCGTGTGACGGTTTGAGTCCTGTTTAGCAATTCTAGAGCTCATAGCGCGTCCCGAATTTGGACCGCCTCCACCGGCCCTCTGGTACACTGTGCGCTGCGGTGCGCTGGTCTGCCGACCCGTGACCGCCTGCTGGGGCGAAGCGCAGGCTAGCCCGCTGAACAGACGTGCCTGCGGGGCTGCCTAGCATCAGGGTGTCGCAAGATGTAAATGCGCGGGGAGTGATTCTGAGGGGATTTCTACTGCTTTAGACAGCAAAAATAACATGTTTTGCCGTTTAATGAGGAGTGGCCGGCCACCCGTTTCCAGGACCGACCTGATCAAAAGCGTCCGTTTCTTTTAGGGTGGCCGGCGCAATAATAAAAAAAAAAAACAAAAAAAAAACACCATGTTTCAGGCATCATTATCATTATCAGCGCTTTTGGGTTTCAACAGACGGAGGCGGTCAAAATCCCGCACGGGTTTCGAGCTCCAGAGTCGCTAAATGGGACTCGAATCGAATGTGTGACCCCCCCCCCAATGGATTCCTCGTTCGGAGAGAAATCCATTGATGGGGTCACACTTTCGGTTCGAGTCCTGTTTAGCGACTCTGGAGCTCACAACGCGTCAAGACTTTTGACCGCCTGCTAACCCACTGTGCTCGCCCCCAACCCCCCCCCCCCCTTTCCAACGCCGCTGTGCCGCTACCGCCTCATTGCATCGTTAGCTGAGCGCGCTGCCTTGCATGTCACCTCATAGCCGAGCGATTCAGAAGAGTCGTTTCGTCGCTCTGTCTCTGTCGCACTAATGGGGCTGTCCGTAAGGGTGCGATAAAGATGGAGCGACAAACCGATCCTGTGAACCGCTCGGCAGCAGCCTACCTTAAAGAGCACGCAACAGGTTGTAGCTGACACTCGATCCCTGGACGCTACTTACGTGATCCCCATTCACGACTTGGACCGCCAATAACTGCTGGAAAAGGCCCGGCACGGTCTTCACAGCAGCGTCTACATGGAGCTCGACGTCTCTCCCATCTGCCAAGGCCCTCAATGTGGCAGTACTCCCAAACACCACATGGATCCGGTCTCCAACTGTGATGGCTCTAAGGTAGAACTCTTCACCATCATGATTTCGGTTGTATTGCTGGTTGCCTTGTAAAGCCTGCACGAACGCCTCCACTGAATTCACTGGATTGGGTCGCCTCTCCCTCACAGCTCGACGGATCGACGAGTTGAAACTGTTTACTGTAATGAGATGTCTAACAGTTCTGTACCTGAAAGGAGGATTAGAATGAAACATTTGAAAGAAAATATTCAGCTAAACACCGCTCCACACACAGAAAAATATTTGCTTGAAAATAGGGGATTATTTTTTTGATACTACAGTATTTTTTATTTAAAGAAAAAAAAAGTTGAATCAAAATGGGGTGTTATTTGGAAAACAAACGACTAGCAAACGAGTCCCATGGAGCGTGGATGCCGGGCTCTGAGCTGAGCCTGGCAATACCCCGCGCCTCCTCTCACACACACACGCACACAGGGGCGTCGACGTCGGGGGGGGGGGGGGGGGAGGGGAGCACGGGGGCAATGCCCCCCATGTTTTGCCCAGGGGAGGCAGGGGGGCAAGAAATTTGGAGGAGGAATTTAAATTACTGAGCGCTTTTCACCTCACCGCTGTGGCCCGCCAGGATGCGACACAAAATGTATCACACCGACACTCTGTGAGCCGGGGCCGCAAGTCGCCGCACTGACCGCCCCCTCACCCCCGCCCCCTCGCCAAGGGCAGCGGCAGCCGCGCCGGCCGACAGGCGTATGTGATTGTCGCCGCACCCGCGCCGCCGCCGGTCCGTTTCGTCTTGCGACCGTCTGTTTACCGTCCACGGGCTCAACAACAGACACCTGACACCCGAGGGCAGGCTGGCAAACAGGCACAGACGTGTTCGGAACTGCTAGTCCTTTCATATTGTTAAGATAAGCCAATCCAAAGACATGTTAAATTCAATTTCAACCCGCACTGCAGAGAGCCCCTTGCCCCTTGCCCCCCCCCCTGAATTCGAACGCGTCGGCGCCCCTGCACACACACAATGTCCTGTTGAGCCGGGGGGTGAGGGTGGTGGTGAGGAGGAAGCGCGTAACCTCTGAACTCAGCTTGCAGTACTTACTCGGGTCTTCTCTCCACAGCTCTGAAAGAAGCTTCGACGTTGCCTGATTGTCGGGCTTCCTGTCGTATAGCTTCTCTCATTTGGTTTAGAAGAATCAGGTCCGGTTGTGGTCGGCATAAGGGCTCGTGCGGCACATCCAGGTGAAAAATCCCCAAGACATCTCGTCCATAGGCCGGACATCCTAGGGTTTTGCAGTACATGTACCGGGTCGTCCCATTTTCGGACCTCTTGGAGTACGCATATCCATTCTCGTCAACAAAACTTGTGCCACGACTGCGAGAGGCTGGCGTGGGCATAAGGCCCGCCATCGCGACGCGCGAACACCGAACAGTGCGATGCAACAGTGTGTTACGTTGGTTTCTGCTGTGTGGCGTGTATGCCCCAGGATGCCCCAGGGGTAGGGGGTAAAACTTGGGCGGATCTGCCTTCTGCCGCATTGCATTGCATTGGCTTGTGAGCCTTGACGTGAAGTTTTTTCAAAATTTTACTAATGCGAGCTGTCTCATTAATATTAGAACGCGATTCTGGTTGATTTGAATCTCACTTGGTGGTCAAAATTGCCTGTAAGTAGACCTTCAAGATGCTTTGAATTCGAACTCAGCGCCATTGAGTACTGAGTACCAACTGCTACTGCTGCAACTGCTTTGTTCGCACTCATTTTTACTAGACTCAAGTAACTGTTCTTACTTTACTTGAGGTAAATTACTGTCTGCTTCCTTTCCGAGATGAAATATTGAAGGCTTACGAAAGGAAAATGATGGCTAGCTAGTGTTGCAATTACACCGTTTTAGTGCCTTCCTGGAGGGGATACCAATTTTGGAGACACTTTTGGACACTTTCTCTTGAGTTCAGTCTACTCACTTTTTCAAAATGCATTTTGGTGGAGCAAATGTAACCGAGAGCTGGCATTTAAAGTAATTTTGGTCTCGCATTGAATCGAAAAGTATCGTGACTTATGCATCGGTATTGTGCTATGTGCCGCTGTGTGTCTCATTGCTTGTAAACAAATCGCACAGGAAGGTTATGGTACGTTATAATATCACCTCAATGAATTAATTGACTGAAGTGCGTCATCAGGATTGTATTTTCCACTTCTTACTTGCGCGTATCTCATTTATTGGTTCAGACTACATTTCGTTATGTCCGAACTCTGGCATGCGGCCTAACCTCCACCCTGACCTAGGCTACCGAACACCTGCGTCAAGATCCCAAATATTTGTTTTGGTGTGGTTTATCATACCTTTCCTGAAGCCAAGTTCTTCAGATACATTTTGATGTTTCGTTTTCCATGGCAAACCTGAGTGTGAGCCTACAGAACACTGATTAATTCATTTGTTTTCAGTTTCAGTCATTTGAAGGCAATATGATTACCCGTTGAGCTATTCATGTGATGATTGAGAGATGATCTGCAACCAAGACACTAGAAGTGAAGAAGAACATTAGTGAGCTAAGCAGTGCTGAGTAAGACAAACATTGGTTTGCATCCGATACAGCATTGCAGACCAGGGACAGGTAGTGTTCGTGACAAATTTCTTTGACTTTGCGTATGATAAGGTAGCCTTTTTACTTGTGCATCTTGGTTCCTTTCATATAATCATAAACATCGTGTATGTTCCTTTCCTGTCAAAGTTTTATTTGGTTGCCCCTACATAACCATATTCAGTCTCTTTACCATACTTTGCTCCGCAGTTACACAAGTCCACCTGCAACTTAAAATACATTTATTTGACGCAATTTATTAGTTTTTAATGAAATCAAATCAAACATTTTAGGCTGGATTCTTGTTTCAAAATTTTCAGAAGAACGTACTTAACATTAAGTTGTTCCTTTCTTTGGTTAAAGGTGCAACATCCTGAAATAGCGATTGAAAGAAATGGCTTCTCAAATGTCACTAGTGTATGGAAACCTCCTCAGTTTTCAGGTGAAGTGCATACTTTGGCGTTTCCTGTGAATTGTTGAAAACTTTCTTGCTTTAAAATGTTAGTTTGCTTGCAGGTTGATGTGAGACTTGGGGAAGGTTTTAACATCCAGCAGAAGAAACTTTCAACGGCCAATGTTTATCCACATGAAAAACATTTCGCACTGTGACCTAAAGGAGGGACTCTTCAAGTTTACTACCCTATTGTGCACTAATGAAAATGGGTTCAAGGAAAACCACATTGAGTCACTGATTGGGTGGCGATCATATTTGTCTGTGGTGATAACGAAACAGAAATCTGAGGTACAAACTCTTAAGAAATTTTTGAAGGTTTTTCTATTTAGTATCATAATTAAGTACTTTTATGTCTTTCATTTGCTAGGTGGCTCCAATCTAACCACCACTTCATCGAGTAGGTGGATAGATAAAGATGGAATTCATTTCCACGTAAAGTTCAGTTTAACAGCCAGAGCCAATACTCGTCTCCCTTTGAAGAGCAGGTAAGGGATTGATTTATGGATCTTTGCACTCCTTCCCGCAGAACTTGCACTTGTTTATAATGTTATCTTGTCCATTTTGTTTGTTTAAGGTAACAATTTTACTATATAAATAATGCTTCTAATATAAATTTTTTTGGATAGAGGAAGAGCAAGACGAGACAATGAATGTGTTAAGAAAGTATTCAATTTGTGTTTGGCTCCAGGTCGGTATTTCTGTAGTTTAATGGCTTAAAGTTTAAATATCATAACTAATTTTAAAAACTTGAATTTTTTGGTTTCTTTATTCACCAGGTTATTTTTAGTTTGCTATAGTGGAATGGATTCTTGTGGGGACGTGAATGTAACTGAGTCTAAGTTGACCGTTAGCCATGAAACTCTGATTTGAGTTCAGTACCCTGGCCAGCTTGTCGAGAATGACTTTGCCATCGAGCTGGTCCACGCGCCTCATACTGAACCAAAGTGGGTTGTCCACATTGGCAGCATTCTGAATTTCCAGGATGACTTTGTCATCGTCTTTTGCTCCAACGGCCTCCTTCTGCCGTGTGAGCATGGTGTTGAACAGGCCCTCCATAAGCTCCTCAGTGGGCAAAGTCTCCCCCAGACCTTGTATTTGGGCGACCTCCTCCCGGAAAGTGGTTTTAAAACGGCGAAGATACCGTTCCCGGGTTTGTATGATTTCAATTGTGGGCTCTACTTCCGGCGCGGGTTCCGGTTCCGGCGCGGGCTCGGGTTCCGGCGAGCGGGCGCGTTTCCGGGCGGGCGTACCGGGCGGGGTGGACGGGCGCGGCGTACCGGGCGGGGTGGACGGGCACGGCGGGGAAACATCCCTGGAAGGCCCGGGTTGAGGTGTAGTGAGCCGGGCCGGGGCGGGGTTACCACCCCCGACCATGTTTTCGGGTGTGCTAGGTGTGGGGGGCACGGGGCGTGCCAGCTTGAGAGCCACTTGGTGGATCATGGCATCCATCTTGTTGGCCTCGGCTTTCTCCCGGAGGAAAGCCATGTAGCCTGCTTTAAGAAAAGCGCGGAGCCTGGGGTCGCTGCGCTCCTCAATGGATGCCGTGCGCATGCACTCCACAGCTGTGGAGTAAGCCTCCGACAATGTTTCGTCATCATAGAAACACCCCCCATCAAACTCATCGAGAATGTCTTTAAGTGTAGAAGACATAATGAAGTTGAGTCTGTACAAAGACTGTTAGCAAGAATCGAGGTCAAGAAAACTTGCAAGAGAAGGCAGAAGTGTCTTGGCCGACAACGACTGGATGACTGTGCCGCTCCTGGCTGGCGCGCCCCTTTTTATCCTAGCTCGTTAGTTCCATTTCTCGCCACATAGGCGGCGCGCGCGGCGCTGGCGTCGCAGTGCACTGTATGTTCAATCCTGTAGTGCACTGCAAGTTCAAGCCTGCAGCGCTGCACTGCAACGGTAGCGCCACCTGCGCGCTTCGCCGCGCACCGCGGTAACGATTTCATATGAGCGCCGGGAGGGTAGGCAACCCATTGTGCACCGGAGCTAACGCGAGTTGCGGCGGTGCTGCGCGCGCCACCTATGTGGCGCCAAATGGAACTACTCACTTCGTATAAATGGGGGCGCTGGAAGGCGAGGAGCATCATTTGTCACTGACGCTCCGTACAGTCGATACACTCAAGAAACTTCAAGACGATGGCTTCTCCAGGAAAGCGCATGGGCGATGCACCCTCCAGTTGGCCTGTGGGTAATTCCACGCCAGACCATCGCACCCCCTGAAATCGATGGTGATGGAATTGGCCAAAATGGGCGTCAATCCACTCAGGATGACCCCTTGAGTCACCCTGCAAAATTTTTTTGGTCAACTCCAAACCGTTCAGATTTTATAGCGATTTGAAATTTTGGTCAAATTTGAATGTCGCTATTTTGGCCCACTGGGCATCTGTGGTCAGATGGTGACCAGCCAGGTCTCATTGTCTTCACAAAAGAGTACTCTATCCGTAAAAAAAAAAAAAATTGAAAAAGTTGAAAAAGTTGGAAAATATTAAGAAAAACCGATGAAAATTTCACAAAAATGGATGTATCAAAAAAAGCTGGTCCTTCGATTTTCACGATACTTGTGTCAAAAGTCACTTTTCCTTAGTCGAACAAGCCCACAAAATTTCAACTCGGGCCCGGCTTCCTAACTAGGGATCGGTCCACATTTTGTATTTTTACGGCTAATTCTTTCATCGAAACTTTAACGGCATGAACCAAAATGCTCGTATTCATTCTACAAATGACTTTTGAGCTTGAGGATGACCCCCAAACATCATTTCAAGTGAAACATTTCAGTTTCAGATGTAGATTCTCAAGTATTTAACCTAAAAGTTGATATTTGGGGCCAATTAGTGCAAAATTTTTGATGCAGACCATCCAACAGACTTAAATGTAACCTGCACTGATAGACTTTCTGCAGAGCTTCTCCTCACTAACCTGATCAACAGTTCAACAAGGAGGAGGATTAATTCTGTCCCTGCTTCTGCATTACTAGCACCCTGACTGGTATCAAAACTCACAAAGCATGGGTCGTACCACAACAAAAGAGGAAATGCAAACATTTTCGACTAAGTTTTGGTCTTATCACTACAATTCTCAATTTGAGTCGTCTGCTAGGTTTATTCGAATCGCATGCCAACTGCGCCTTCTCGAACCTCCTCGGCTGTGTGCGAGGCTAGAAACCTAGTCTCTGTGCAGGCCTACCTCGCGGCACCTGGCAACTCAGGTTGTTGTTTTTGTTGTTCTTGGAGGGAGATGGTGTAGCGTGGGTTGCGTTCTGGTCTCTTTGTACTTCTGAAATGGACGCGAACAAAGTGATAAGGTATATTTCTAGCCAAATCTTTTCTTTTCCTCTTCATTGTTCCGTTACCCATATGAAACATTATGTTTTGTTTGCAGTAAGTGTTCGCTGGATGGCCTAGTAGAGACGACTTGTGATGGTCCTGTGACCCAGGCCTGGAGCCTTGGAGATGATGAGTTAAAATTGTTGAAGATACGGTCCAAAATTGATCTAATCGTTGCTGTGTGTCAGAGACACAAACTCAACTACCTAGACTTTTACGTAGTACGCCAGATTAAATGTTGTGGTCCCATTTACCATCATGAGAGTGCTGTGTCGTGGGTGAAAGAAATCAGCTTTGAAATGCATCTGAAAAGCAAGCAGGTGGAAATATTTCAATCACCACTGATTCCTGGTCAAAAACTTTGCAAACGTTGTTCTACTGAAGTGAATGCTTTGTTGAAAGATGTGGAATTGGTTGAGGAACCTCAGGCTCAGCATACCCAAACATCTTCATCAAGCTCTCAAAGCAACCCACAGGGTGAGCCTAATGCAATTTTTTCTTGAGGCTTGTCATCATGAGTCGGTCTTCAAGTTGTTTTCTTTTGTTTCATGTTGCAGTTTGTGATGTCAAAAAAGTGATCATGGAAGCTGGTTCTGTATACGATGTTATAATGGGTCCTCAACCACAACCCAGCACATCCCGTCAACAAGACTTGAATTTTGGTAATATTTCATTTTCTTATCACAAAATCTGGTAAGCTCCAAATTTTATGCTTTTAATATTTCCGTTCACTTTTAGAATCGTCAGAATCAGATGTGTGTGATGTGGACCAAGTAATTCGTGAAGCGAGTTCTATTCAAAATGTCATTATGGGTCCATCTGTAGCAGCCAGTCAATCCCGCCTAGATGAGTCTCAAGATTTGTTTGCAGATGAAGAAACCGAAACTAAAGACAGCACCAGCCGTCCCAATTCTCAACTTATCTCATCCAGCCTTGAAGATCCCACATTTGCTCCCAGTCCAAGAGACGCAGTGCTCACTAAATTAAATAAGTCAATAGCTGTCATTGGACAACCACCATTTTTAAAAAGGAAGCTTCCTTTAAAATCATATGTGGCAGAAAAAATGAGAAAAATTGAAGATGTATTTGAAAATTTATTGTCAGAAGCTGGAGGAGCTGTTCCTGATAAGAAATTTCCAGAAATATTTCATCAGCAAACAATGGCTGCTTTGAAAGAAGAATTCATAAAAAGTGAAGACTCTTCCAGCAAAATAGGAGTTCTGTCAGTTGCTCTTGCCTCCATGTCTCAGAGACAAGTTGTTCAAGAGTTTCATGACGTTGGTGCCTCTGAATTTATGGTGAGAAAAACTGCACAGCTTGTGAAAGAGCAGGGATGCATCATGCCTAATGTTTCTGCCAGGAAAGGCCGACCTCTTTCTCAAGAAATTGTAGAAGAAATTCAAGACTTTTACCAGCTAGATGATTTTAGTAGCAGGCTTATGCCAGGTATGAAAGATTACATCAGTGTGAAGAAGGGTGGAGTCCGATACCATGAGCAGAGACGGCTTGTATTGTGTAATCTGAAGGAACTACACCGTATGTACAAGGAAAAGTATCCTCATAGGAATGTAGGGTTTTCTAAGTTTGCCTCACTCAGACCAAAACATTGCGTTCTTGCTGGCTCGTCTGGGACACACAGTGTGTGTGTTTGTAAGTACCACCAAAACTTCAAATTATTGATTAAAGCTGTCAACTTAAAAAAATATGCAGGCTTGGAAACATTTATTTCATACAAGGAGTTGATATTGCATGTTATCTGTGACCAACCTACTCCAGATTGCTACCTAAAAAGTGGATGCCCCAATTGCCCTGGCTTTGAATCACTCAAAGTTTTGTTGAAGACCACTTTAGAAGAAAACTTTGTGGATGACATCACTCACAACCAATGGAGTTCTACAGACCGGTGCAACTTATTGACAGTCACTATGGAAAGAGATGACTTTGGTGATACTTTTATTGATCAACTGAAAACTCTACTGCCTCACCATTTCATAGCAAAGGAGCAATCAAAATACTTCAAAACCTTAAAAGAAGAGCTAGAAGATGGAGAAGCTTTAGTGATCTGTGATTTTGCTGAGAATTATACTTGCATTATTCAAGATGCCGTTCAGAGTTACTACTGGGAAAATTCACAGGTGACTTTACACCCTTTTGTTGTATACTTCAAAGAAAATGGCACTCTCCAATGCTTGAGCTTTGTGATAATTTCTGATCACATGAAGCACCGTGTATCGTCTGTTTACACTTTCCAGAAACACTTGATTAAATTCTTGAATGAGAAAATAGTGGGCTTGAAGAAAGTAATTTACTTTTCTGATGGTGCCGCTCAGCAATACAAGAATAAGTTTAATGTGATCAATATTAACTATCATTATGAGGATTTTAAAGTTGTAGCTGTGTGGTATTTCTTTGGCACTTCTCATGGAAAAGGGCCATGCGATGGTCAGGCAGGGGCCTTGAAAAGATATGCATACTTGGCAAGCCTGAAAAAAGAGCTAATTCGTAATGCCAGAGAATTTTTTGAGTGGGAAAAGAAAAACATGACCAAAATTGAAGTGTGTTTTGTGAGTACAGAAGAAGTTTCAAGAACAGAAGAATGGTTGAAGCCAAGGTTTGCTAAGGCTCTCAGCATTCCGGACTTGAGAAACCAGCATGCTATTCTGTCTATGGGGAAGGCAGAAGTCACTACAAAAGTTTTCGCCCTCTCACCTGAAGGACAATTCGCCCCAGTGGAACTGTTCCGTAAGATTCCAGCTTTAGAAGATATTGACCCTGAAAACTTTGTAATTGTCCAGCGCACCCCCAAAAAGTTTGACCTGGGACAGGTCTTGTACACTGATCCAGAATCCAATGAGGTGCTTCTAAATTGCTTCCACCAAATTGGCATATCTCTGAGATGGAACTCTACCTTCAGCACTGAAGAAAAATCTGTTGAGCTGGACAAAATTCTCGCATTGGTTAAGCCATTGCTATCCAACAAAATTTATGATCTATCAAATGATGATGCCACCCGTGTTAAATGGCAGTCAGCATCCATTCAAAGTAAGTTTGGCAAATAATTCACTAAGTTTATCTTAAATATAATAACACCACTTTACATATTTACTAATATTTTTTAAAAATTTATTTTGCAGTGAAGTGAAAAGATTTTTCATTTATGAAGATCAAGAAAATCTGCTCAAGATGATAAATGTATAGAATTGTTAAAATAGTAAACTGGATCTCTTGTGTAAAATCTTGACACATTTGTGTCAGCTCATAACTATTATTGTTTATAGTGTCTCAAAATATTTTACATTTGTATTAAACCAATGCTTTAAATTTTAAGCTGCCAACTTTGCTATTATTTATTTTTACTAAGCCTAGGCAACCCATCGGACACACAAGTAACACGTTGCCTACCTCACAGGCAATCTGGTTGGCAGGGATCCCCCGCTCAAACAGAAAAGGGAGGAAAGGGGGTGGGGCAGTGAGCCCATGCAGAGAGGCTAGGCTAAAAACATAGCCAAGGAACTTCGAGAAGGCGCAGTTGGCATGCGATTCGAATAAACCTAGCAGACGACTCAAATTGAGAATTGTAGTGATAAGACCAAAACTTAGTCGAAAATGTTTGCATTTCCTCTTTTGTTGTGGTACGACCCATGCTTTGTGAGTTTTGATACCAGTCAGGGTGCTAGTAATGCAGAAGCAGGGACAGAATTAATCCTCCTCCTTGTTGAACTGTTGATCAGGTTAGTGAGGAGAAGCTCTGCAGAACGTCTATCAGTGCAGGTTACATTTAAGTCTGTTGGATGGTCTGCATCAAAAATTTTGCACTAATTGGCCCCAAATATCAACTTTTAGGTTAAATACTTGAGAATCTACATCTGAAACTGAAATGTTTCACTTGAAATGATGTTTGGGGGTCATCCTCAAGCTCAAAAGTCATTTGTAGAATGAATACGAGCATTTTGGTTCATGCCGTTAAAGTTTCGATGAAAGAATTAGCCGTAAAAATACAAAATGTGGACCGATCCCTAGTTAGGAAGCCGGGCCCGAGTTGAAATTTTGTGGGCTTGTTCGACTAAGGAAAAGTGACTTTTGACACAAGTATCGTGAAAATCGAAGGACCAGCTTTTTTTGATACATCCATTTTTGTGAAATTTTCATCGGTTTTTCTTAATATTTTCCAACTTTTTCAACTTTTTCAATTTTTTTTTTTTTTTTTACGGATAGAGTACTCTTTTGTGAAGACAATGAGACCTGGCTGGTCACCATCTGACCACAGATACCCAGTGGGCCAAAATAGCGACATTCAAACTTGACCAAAATTTCAAATCGCTATAAAATCTGAACGGTTTGGAGTTGACCAAAAAAATTTTGCAGGGTGACTCAAGGGGTCATCCTGAGTGGATTGACGCCCATTTTGGCCAATTCCATCACCATCGATTTCAGGGGGTGCGATGGTCTGGCGTGGAATTACCCCTGTCCCGGCCAAGCGAGCCGTGCTCGCCGAGATGGTCAACACTTTAGGCTTGGACGAGGAAGAAGCACCTCACCCCGCGCCCACTTACACGACGCTCACACCCATGGGTCAGACATACATGCAAGACTTTGACCTGGACGCGCTGTGCAGCGATGCTTACACACACCACTTCAGTGCACAGGACGTCCAGGCCGTCGTGCAAGGCTTAGAGGCGGACCTGCCACAAGCGCCGGCCCCAGAGCAACCCGTGCAGACACCGGTGCAGCCCACCAGGGTGCGCCGGGCCGCCGAGCCTGTCGCCCTGGCGGTCCCCGTCAGCACGGCCCCCAAGGTGCTCCCTTTCCCGCGGGAGTGTGAGACGAGGGACATGCCGTTGACACGGAACGGGTCCAAGGCCCTGCGCCTCGGCCTCGACGGACACACATTCACCCCCTTCATCATGCTATTGGGCGAGGGCAACGCCCGGTCCAACCGGCCCTGGGTTCGATTCTCTCTAGAGGAATTCCAAATCTTTGCTGCATCTGACATGAAAGACTTGCTTGTCAATGCCCTCCGGAAAAACGAAGCGTTGGACCCAGCTACACTGAGTGTGGGTGACATCGATATCAAGGTCCTGGTGAACACCAAACAAAAGTTCAGGACTTCGGTGTGTGTGGGCCGCAAGCAAGCCCCTAACATCACTATCTGTCTCGCTGAATCTTTATTGCACACCCTACACAAAACTATGCCCCTCTTCAACCTAAGACTGAACCAAATCAGTTGCATAGCACAACAAGCTCAAACCCATTGGCCCCAATTCCTGCAGTCAGCCAAGTCATACTGCACACAAAACAACATCAAAGTTCCCACTGAGACAGAAGTAGAACAAGCTTTCACCCAGGCCAAGCCCTTCCCTGAATCACTCAAGTTGGAGATCATTTACTACCACCTGTCCCACTTGAAAACCAAGTTGCAGGAATAAAACTGACACTTTAATTGCTTTCATTCTCATTGACTTACTCATAAAAAAAACTGAAAAAAACAACAAAAAAACGAATAAAATACAAAACCCATAAACACTAATATAACTGACAAAAAAACAAAAAAAAAACAGTGGCGTGCAGGGGAGCCCACTCTAACAAGGCCCCTTTAAAAAATAAATAATCTTGGGAGAGTTCATTAGATGAATTCATTGCTCCTGACCTAAAAAAACCCAACTTTTTTTTTAGGAAATTCAAAATTAGTTTTGTTCAGATTCATGTCAGAAAGACTCTAGCTTGGATAAAAAGACTACAGGAGGACTCTGAGAAGCCCATTGCAGCTCAGACTAAAGTGAAACCTGTTTCGGCTCTAAACCTGCCGCAAAACCTTTAAGTCAAATTCTGAAGCAAAAATTTTTGAATGAGTGAATATAATGGCATCAAATTTTGCAGAGAGTGGCTCTGAACTAATACAAATTCTCTCCAATAAGATTCATGGCCATTCATGCATCCCCAGAGATAAAAAGTTTGATTTCCTGTGTCTATTTCAAGAACATAGAAAAAGCCAACATTTTTATGGAAATGTTAGCTCTCTTTATCCTAATTTCATGCAAGCATGACTAACACTTGGATTTGAAACAAGAACTGAGAGTCTGGAAGGCCATAGTCAAAAGATATTATGAATTCAAAATATTCTCAACTTCGGAAACTTTGGCAAGTAAGGTTAGTTGGCATAGAACAGGTTCTCATGATTTCTCAAGAAAGATGTTTAATGCGCACTGAGTTTACTTCATTGCAAAGCCTCTCCAACATATGAGGTGTGTACGTTCTCATTAGTTTGCCTTATTGGCTGAGCGATTAGCGAAGCCAGTTACTTCACTGGGGTTGAAAAACTTTTTCTGTATGTCTGTCTGTGTGTCCGCACTACTCCTCCCAAACGGCTCGACCGATCGAGACGAGATTTTGCAGGGTTGTTAGGTATATCCTTGGCTCGCCACACGCAAAAATTCAGCTTTCTATCTCATTCCATTCAGTCGTACTAACGAAAAAACACTAAAAAAACGGCAGAAAAAGTGCAATTTTTTAGTGACTTTATATTTTAGAGACATTTTTACATGGTTCCTTATGTTTTTGAAGTTCCTGATGACGAAGATGAAATCAATTTCAACCCCTGACCAAACTTTTAACTGCGAATTGGCTACCTCGGCCCGAATTTACTAACATAATCAACTTCAACCCTTCATCTTGAAAGAAGGGGGTCGACCGACTAAAAATTTTTATTGCAGATTTCGATAGGTCTCGGCAAGACCTTTTCAAAGAGGGGTCGGAAGGGGGGTCTAGGAGCCCGACTTCATTAGTTGGCCGAATCAGGATCTTGAAAAAAGGGGATCGACCGACTAAAAAATTTTATTGCGGATTTCGAAAGGTCTCGGCAAGACCTTTTCAAAGAGGGGTCGGAAGGGCGGTCTAGGAGCCCGACTTCATCAGTTTGCCGAAACAGGATCTTGAAAAAAGGGGATCGACCGACTAAAAAATTTTATTGCAGATTTCGATAGGTCTCGGCAAGACCTTTTCAAAGAGGGGTCGGAAGGGCGGTCTAGGAGCCCGACTTCATCAGTTTGCCGAATCAGGATCTTGAAAAAAGAGGATCGACCGACTAAAAAATTTTATTGCAGATTTCGATAGGTCTCAGCAAGACCTTTTCAAAGAGGGGTCGGAAGGGGGGTCTAGGAGCCCGACTTCATCAGTTTGCCGAATCAGGATCTTGAAAAAAGCGGATCGACCGACTAAAAATTTTTATTGCAGATTTCGATAGGTCTCGGCAAGACCTTTTCAAAGAGCGGTCGGAAGGGGGGTCTAAGAGCCCGACTTCATTAGTTGGCCGAATCAGGATCTTGAAAAAAGGGGATCGACCGACTAAAAAATTTTATTGCGGATTTCGAAAGGTCTCGGCAAGACCTTTTCAAAGAGGGGTCGGAAGGGGGGCCTAGGAGCCCGACTTCATCAGTTTGCCGAATCAGGATCTTGAAAAAAGGGGATCGACCGACTAAAAAAATTTATTGCAGATTTCACGTGGTGCATTACTCAATGCCTCAAAAATCCTTGAGACAGCTTGCCGAAGGCAAGCAGGGAAGCGCCGCAGGCCAAGGTAGGTTTAACGCCAGGCGTGGATTGTCGTAACTGGCGCAGCATCGCGAAGCCTGTTACGACAAGACACGGTCTGGCGTAAACCTACCTTGTAACCTTGTGAATGAGTGCTGCACTGCTATGACTAAAAAACCAACTTTTTTGAGGAAATTCAAAATTAACTTTGTCTGGAATCATATCAGAAGTACTCAGGCTTGGATAATAAGACACCAGGAGGAATAGGAGAATTCAGTTTGACCCTTAACAAAACTTGAAGCAACTTCGGCTCTAAATCTGCCGCAAAACCTTTAAGTCAAATTCAGAAGCAAAAATTTTTGAAGGAGTGAATATATTAGCATCAAACTTTGCAGAGAGTGGCTCTGAACTAATATAAAGCTTCTCAAATGAAAATGGTAGTCAAAGAGTCAATCATCAGCTAAAATAACAGGAAAAGTGGCGATACAGATCGGCAACTTTGGCCCGTCCCGTACATTTTAAATTTAACGAGTGTCGCAAATGTTTAACTCTTACAGGCTTTAAACGTGGGTCTGGGTCAGAATGGACGTTATTTTCGTTATCAGCACCCTCAAAAACATAAGAAACAACGTTAAACTAAAAAAAATAAATTTGGTCCCCCCGGGATTTGAACCTGGGTCCAAACTTCTCAGATTTGCTCGAAACCAGCACCGTTGGCTCTGTCTCGTCGCCCCGATTCCGAAAATACCCCTACATGCCCATCTAGCTGTACCCGTTGCCAAAATCCTCATCTACCCTATAGACCATTATGCACCTGCAGCGTCGCCCTCGCGGCGTCTTAGGTCAAAATGGATATCATTTTCGTCATCAGCACCCTCAAAAACATAAGAAACAACGTTAAACTAAAAAAAAAAAAAAATTTGGTCCCCCCGGGATTTGAACCTTGGTCCAAACTTCTCCGATTTGCTCGAAACCAGCACCGTTGGCTTTGTCTCGTCGCCCCGATTCCAAAAATACCCCTACATGCCCTTCTAGCTGTACCCGTTGCCGAAATCCTCCTGCACCCCATGTAGACCATGATGCACCTGCAGCAGCGCCCCCGGGGCTCGGATCGGATTTGCTGCCACCGAGCGGTTCTTAGGGTCACCCAAGGAGGCTGCATACCAAATTTGGTGAAGATCGGACAACGGGAAGTCCACGGACGGACGGACGAACGAACGAACGAACGGACGGACGCACAGCAAGCATCAGACTATATGCCCGTCCTCCGTATTTATTTTATAAATAATACGGGACGGGCCAAAAATTAGAGTTCCTTTCAAACACTAATATGAGACAAAAAGTCAAGTATGTTATCAACATGTTAGCTCTTTTTATCCTAATTTCATGCAAGCATGACTAACACTTGGATTTAGAAGTAAAATGGAGAGTCTGGAAGGCCACTGTCAAAAGATATTAACGTTTGAAAATCTTCGGAAAAGGATAGGAAGAAGTCACACAGGATGGAGAACAAAAGCCCATAAATTTAATAAAAAAAATAATAAAAAAACGATGATTAACAATAAAAAAAGATGATTTCAGTCGATTGGTGGGCAAAAAAAAAAAAAAAAAAAAAAAAAAAAAGAGAATCACAGATTGATCGGTACACATTCACACAAACACAAACCCCAAAACATTAACACACAAAACAAAATAATTTGAACCCAACACACACGCACACAGACACACACACACACAACTTGATCGGTACACATTCACACAAACACAAACCCCAAAACATTAACACACAAAACAAAATAATTTGAACCCAACACACACGCACACAGACACACACACACACACACAACTTGATCGGTACACATTCACACAAACCCAAACCCCAAAACATTAACACACAAAACAAAATAATTTGAACCCAACACACACGCACACAGACACACACACACACAACTTGATCGGTACACATTCACACAAACACAAAACCCAAAACATTAACACACAAAACAAAATAATTTGAACCCAACACACACGCACACAGACACACACACACACACAACTTGATCGGTACACATTCACACAAACACAAACCCCAAAACATTAACACACAAAACAAAATAATTTGAACCCAACACACACACACACAGACACACACACACACAACTTGATCGGTACACATTCACACAAACACAAACCCCAAAACATTAACACACAAAACAAAATAATTTGAACCCAACACACACGCACACAGACACACACACAACTACACAATGAAGAAAAAACACACACACGCAAACACACAAACGAAACAGACAAAATTTAGAAAAGACAAACACACACACACACACAGACACAACCATACAAAAATCACAGATGAAAAAAATTAAAACAAATTAGCAGCATGGTGGTGGAGAGGGGGGCCCCCTGCGGCGCTCCCCAGGCGGGGGATAGGCCTTGTGCGAGTGATGTGACTGGTGCTTCCTCTTGCCCAGACGCGAGAAGACCGACTGGAACAGAACACAAAATATGGTCACACAGGTCACACAGGAACAGAGGGGAAGACAGATTATCAGAATAATAATAACACATGAAAAGATACAATACTTACACCACGAGGCTGAAGTTCACGAGGCGAGTACCAAGGGGGCCTGCTAAGATCCGGCAACGACATCATTAATTCCCTGGGGGGAGTTGGTAATAGACCCTTCCTGCAAGGAGGTGAACATTCTTTGAGACCCAAGGGGTCTGTAGATGGCGGAGGGACGTCAAACCGCTGGGGCGATGAGCAAGTGTCCTCTTCCTGAGGCACGAACACCTGAGAACATACAAAATAACAATTTTGTCACAGACAGCGACTTGAGGACGTTAAGGACATTGACAATAAAAAAATTAGTACTCACATCATCAGACGGAGAGGGCTCAGGTGAGGGTGTGCACTCGCCTTCCTCTCGGTCTTGCGACGTGCTTTCATCGCTGCTTGAGATGTCAGAATGAAGCTGAAACCATTAAGGGTAAAAAATGGATAAGTTTCATGACATAGAAAATGACAAAACACGAACCAAAATTGGAAGCTTAAAAGCCAAACGTCCAGTTTAGGTTGGTGAGAAAGCACAGAGCAAGAAGGCGAGACACTCATATCGTAAATGAAAGCACAGTGGCAGAAGGCGAGACACTCATTGTGTTGTTGAAAGCATTTGGAAAGCCAAGAAATGCAAAATGCATAATGACAGAAACACACACAGGCTGCCAGTTGAGCTGTTGACACAGCTTGACTTACTCATTCATGGTGATGAAGTTGACGAGGAACCCACCCCTCCCACTCACTAGGCCAGTCTCAGAAATTCAAGACATGTTTATCAACATAACCAAACTTTAGGTGGTGGCACGGCGTGGCACGCCACGGCGTGAGAGAAAATACTAAGGAATTTACTGCAATCTAAAAAACAAAATGGACACGGCGCAGCACGCCGTCTAACACTAGAAGAGAAAAAATAATATGGGCAGGCTTGGCCCATGCAAGGCGAGCACTGCACTGACAGAAACAGAGTTTCCATCGTTGCAAAAAAAAACAAGGCAAGACCACCGTGATTAAAAAGAAGTTTTCACCGTCGCCAGAAACGAGGCGAGATCACAGCGACAGAAACAGAGTTTCCATCGACGCCAGAAACGAGGCGAGAACACAGCGACTGAAACAGAGTTTCCATCGACGCACAGCGGCGGCGAAGCCTCCGCAACAAGACAAGGAAACACTGAGACATCGGCCCTAACACTCGCGACACTTTGTTGTCGAGAACGCGGTTTTAGAGTAACGGAACACTCGCGAATATTCGACACTGATTCTAGGTACACACAGCTGGAAAAGGGAAAATAAACGGAGCATTAGTTGGTTTGAAAACCAACATGGCGACGAGGTTAGAATTGCCTCGCGCCGGTACGAAATCGGGCATAGCTTCGCCCTACGAAGGAAAATCATGACACAAACGGACAGAGTTTCACCCTACTTACACCAAAAAGGTCCTGCGCTGATACGTCACACATTATTTCTTCGTCCGAGGACGACGCGTAGGCATCTCGGAGAGCGTCCATTATGTCACGGCAGCAAGACAACAAGTGGACGCCTTCTTACCGCTCGCCTACCGTCCACCCTCCCGGCAGGGCGAGGGGAGAGGCGGGGTGGAGGCTAAATTTTGGTGACAGCCACTCAGAGCGCACGACTGAAAACCGGCACGGCTTGCAATCGATGTATTTCACGTTCGCGCACGAATTGAATTGGTGTGAAGCGATCAGAATGTAGCAATCACATGTAGAAATCGTCCCAATGCAACTTTTTTCCTTCTTTCATTCAAATCTTGTGAAATATCAAGATACCTGTTGCGCCGGCAGCGGCTTTTGGGTTGGAGACTACCCGGCGATGCCGCTCGTAGCGTATTTCAGATTTAAAACAGATACATGGCATGAAATAAAATGTGTGAGGTGAAACATTAACATTAAATGATAGAAAAAAAGAGTCTGTCAGTCATGAGACAGCAGAAAATAAAACTACAGAAAGAAAAAAAAGAGTCGGGTGAGTGCCACTAGCAGACAGCACCGCTGCGCCGTGCGCGCATGCGCAGAGGCGGAGGTTCCACACCGGGCCGGTAGAGCGTGCTGGTGGCGCTACCGGCGCGGCGGCATTCAAAACGAGGCGGCGGACCGGACTCGCGTGCGTGCGTGCGTGCCGTGAGCCAGGTGCGACCGCGGTGCCGGTGGACAGGTACAGACCTGCTTGCGTTAGGTTACCCTCCGAAAAGTAGCTGCGGCGGACCCGCGACAAAGTCCCCCGAGGGGCGACCGCGGCGACGGGCAGGTACAGACCTGTGGACCCAGGTCGCGACTTAGGCCCCTCCGGTGACTTAGGCCCTTCGGGTGACTAAGGTTAGGTTAGGTTACCCTCACCAAAGAAGGCGACCCACTTAGGTTGAGTTAGGTTACCCTCCAAAAAGAAGACGACCAAAAAATATTTTCTGAAAAAAATTCAAAATGGCGGACCCGCGACAATGCCCATCCAAGATGGCGGACCGCGACAATCCCCCCCCCCCCTTACTACTCACTCCAAATAATACACTGCATTACATGTGCACAACTGGACACCAATAAGTTGCAGGGAGAAGTGCAGAACAGCAACGTCGGAGCACATGTCCACTTGGGTTCACCTACAACAGGTAAACACAATGTAACAGAGATGACTTAATGACAAATTACCTACAGTGTCACTGAACTTCATACCTTCATCTGGCACCCAGCTTGGTTTGAACGTCATACTGAAGGGGGCATGAGACACTCTCCCAGGAAAAGCACCCGATTGAAGTTCTTCCTGAAACATGAAAAACAGATGAGCATTATGAAGAGGCCTCAAGAAGAAAGAATGAGGTCAGCAGCAAGCCAGCCACCTCAGGACACAAATTTTTAAGACAAGGAACCACAGTCGAGAAGTAATCACAGCAAAATATAAAAACAAAAATTAGCTCTTCAGTGGACTGTGTTTTCTTTGGTAGCATGTAAGATAAAACTAAAGAAGAGCGAGACTTCAGATATTTCAAAACAAATCAAAAGTACCGAGTTCAATCAGGACATTTTGACATCAACTGAACCTGCCACTACCAGACAAAGTTTACAATGTGGATGCTTAGGGCTAGCCCTCAGACCTGCTTTGTCTTGTCAATAAATACGACAACATGAAGGTATTATAAGGCTCCTTATAAGTAAAGATAGAATGGGGAAAAGGGGGGCAAGGTACCTGACTGTGAATGAGACATCCAATGTGTAACACTTCCACTGGTAGCTTGATGCCTGGAGTGCGATCAAAGGAGATGAGCAAGAGGCAACCATCCTACGGACAAATGTTGAAAAACATTTTTAATTATGTTGTGAGGGCTAGCCTCGTATCGCCGCGGGTTCTTTGATGTGTTTGTGGTGTAGCGGTGCGGTCAGGATTCAAGGCCAAAGGATCGGTACAAGTGAAGTACAACACCAAGAGTCGCAGTAACTCGTCACTATAATTCACTCGGGCAATCGGGGTCAGTACACAAGTCACTGGAGAGTCGAGTCCTATTATTGGCTGCCTAACATTAACTCTAGACCTAATCTACCCTGACTCAGCTAACGGCGTGGCACTCCTACCGGGCCGTACTTACTTAGGCAGGGAGATCTCGCAGAGAGGTGCTGCCCGCTGCTCTACTCGGGACACACTGATCCGTGAGACCGGCCGCTAGATCCTAGAGGGTCCCTTCGGGGGGAAGGCACCCCTCCTCTGGATTCACGGCCGGGCTTCGGACACAATGCCGACAGAATTCGGGGAATCACACATATGCCGAAGGTGTGATGTCGCTCTCCGCGCGGCGGCGGGTACAGTCTGCGCCAAGGCAGAGCGACTCGGCACCCCGTACAGTCTATCCAGCAAGTTACTTAAGAAACGGAAATATTTTGAATATTGAAGTTTACAACATCCCACACGACACGATTTGAAACGTCCCCGTTTCAAGTAGTATCCGGGATATGCAAACCAGTCGAAATAAATTTACTTTAAACCAAAAAAAATTTAACCGAAAGTATCAAGCAGGGCAGCTCCACTGAGCGGCCGGGAAAAAAAATTAACTAAGCCTATCTACAACTAAAGAACCCGTATCTTCCTTTTAACAATGTCTACTACGTGGAGAATTAAACTAAATAGGACTCAGACTCATTATTTTATAAATGTACAAACTTAAAATTATAATCTTTTGTATCTTATAAACTAAGGACAATTTCCAGACATGAAAGACAGCAACAACAACCTTTTGTACACCTTTTCGCGCTTTTAAACTATCATATATGTTTAGAACAAAGGATAATTAAAAAAAATTACTAGCAAAATCTAACACAACGAATTTTGACCGGAAAAATTTGAGCTACTAACTATAATTCTAACACACACAATGAAAAAAATAAAATAACTAATTGTCTAAATTAATACTATTATTGCAATGAACACGACGCGACACGTTTGACGGATTTGGCTGAAGCACAGTTTATTTGTCTCTGTTGCACTCACGGCTCGCTCGGCCCAGGGGGCGCGACGCTGCACACTATCACACGCACTGTAACACGACCTAGCACTCACTTTCACTATCACTTTGGCACTAAACGGTCTCTTGCATGACCGGCACTGTTCTGGCTGCAGTGAAGCGGAGTGGCGGGGCATGCGAGTCGGTATTCTTGCTTCCGTTCTCGATGATGCATGCGGCCCGCTGGCGTAGGCGTGTGCGTTGTGACGACGGCGAAGCATGGGCACCCCGGATTTGTCGGTGGCGGGGGCGCGCCGTCGCGTGGCGAGCGTCCAGGGCGGCTCGTGGCGCGAGACATCAACGGCCGTTCCTCGTGTGGTCGTGTTCTCGCAAATACTAAAACAAGGAGAAAAAAAGGTGGCTAAACTAACTGTAGCTCAAATTTTGTCGTAAGAAATTCGTCGTGCATTAGTTAAATAATCCATACGCGTTCTCCAAGTGAGGCGCGGAATATTTACACAACCAAAGGTGAAAAAAAAACTAAACAGCGCGAAAGGAGTGTACTTAGCTTTTGTTGCTGTGTCGGAGGCTCGTTCCGCTCAGAGGGTGTCCGGCTGCGACTGGTCCTCGATGACGGCATTCCCGTCGGTCGTCGACGGAGCGCTCCTGGGGCCGTCGTCGTACCGGTCATCGTTGATGTCGTCGTCGTAGTCCGGTCCCTCTACGGCGATGGAGTCGTCGTCGTCGTCGTCTTCCGGTGGCGGCGCCGTTGCGACGCACCTGGCGCAACTCGGCTGGCAACGCGGCGACTGTTGTCCAGCGGTCGGCCACGCGCGGGGCGCCTGTGCCGTCGCCCCGCAGTAGATGTAGCGGTAGGACGAGGCAGGCGCGGCCGCCGCGGGTTCGTCGGTGGCGGCCGTCGGCGGGCACGGTCGGGTGGCGAAGGGGGGACTGTAGAAGTCCGCGCCCCCCGACCTCGTGGACGGGCAGAAGACGCAGCTTGTGTTCGTCGGGTGCTCGAACACCAGCGGCCGGTGGCAGATATGGCACCCCGCATAGAGCATGCGGGACGCCATACCCGGCGGGCCGACGATGTCCGCTGTCACCCGGTGGCTGCGGCGGCGGCCGTCCATCGGGGCCGGACACTCGAACTCGCAGGGCAGACACACCGCCAGCGGCGCTGCCCCAGTGGCGTAGCGCACCGTGCACGTTAAGTGCTGGTACACGTTAACGGGCACTGACGTAAAGGGAGGAGGCAGCATGGCGGCGGGGGTGGCTGATGGCGAGGTGCGAGTGCGGGCGGGGCCAGAGGGTGACTGACTGTCCGTTCTTGCACTCGGACAGTGACACCTTGGGGGCCCGGCGATCCCTCCGGTGCAGCGACTAGTGGGGATGGGGGTGGGGGCTGCAGCAGTCCAACCCACCGGGGGAGGGGGAAAATGCAACGCAGGGTGGCACTGTTGACTGGTTGCACTTTTGGTCCTTACGTACTACACTGCATGCACACTGATTAACTTACTTATCCTACCCAACACCACTTAAAATTAAGATAAAAAAATATAATTTAACCTAGTTTCTCAGAACTAATTAAACAAAGTACTTATAAATATACCCTACACCACTTAAAACTAACTTAATAAATCTAACACCGACCTAACCACTGTGAAAATTTTTGTCACAAGTCCTCGTGGCCAGGCCGGTTTGTCCTCCCGGTGGAACGTGAGCGTTCCCACCGGGTCATCGGACCACTCATCTTCAGCTTCTGGCGGGCCGCCGTCCACCGCTACCAGCCGGTAGCCCGGGAAGGAGCATGGGCCGTAGTCCCACGCTTCTAATACCAGGACGTCCGGCTGGACGGCCGGGTCCGCCACGAAGTCGCGGATCGGTGCTGCAATTGTCTCCGGTTCGTCCCAGCACTCCTCCACGATAAGCTGGGCGGGGCGCCAGTTCCACCGGCGCACCTGGGGCAGGTGGTGCGGCCAGGCGCGGAGCGTGGCTTTGGCGGCGTCGATCTCCCATCCTTGCGGGCTACTTCGCAGCAACTGTTGGAGCTGTTGCTGCTCCAGCCACAAGAACGCCGTCGAGACACGCTCACCGCGGAACACCAGCTCCCCGCGAAGCACCTCGCCGTAGGTACTTTCGGGGAGCGCCGCGGCTGCCACAGCCCACAGTGGCGGCACCGCGCAGCTCGGAGATAACAAGGGACGCGACATGCCGACACGAACCACGAAGACTGACTGAGGAATGGACAGGCAGCGCAGGGGATGCGGACCTCCGAATCTCGGAGCAAGTGCATCCAGGTGGGGGTGACAAAGGGTTACCGTTTGTCACCGGAGTCCTCGCAGCGGCGGGGTGCGGGAGGGGGGCGGGGGAGAAAGGGGTAGGGGAGGGCGCCGAGGCACGCCGATCCAAAGCACGGCTTTGGTGCTGGCGTGCGCGGCGACTTACTGGCCGGTTGGCGGCAAGGGCATAAGTGGAACCACTTCATGCCCTTCGAATCGCACTTTCGGCATCCGCGGTCCTGTCTGACGGCGATTAGCCGTCTTTGCAGGTAGCGCGGGAGGGGAAGGGGGAGGCGGCAATGGCGATTCCGGCTTCGCCTGCGCCGGAGAGTCCACCCGCTCGAGCGGCGGGGGAGGGGGAGGGGGAGGGAGAGGGGGAGAGCAGGGTCGCGGCGGCGAAGGAGGAGAGTCGAGGCGTGCCGAGGGCGCCGTCGGCTCGTACTTAGCCTTATGCGGGGACGGCTGCTCATACCCGGGTAGCAAGGGGGACAGCGACGCGGCCTCGATTTGCTCGGAGGTCGCGAACGGGTTAGACGGCGCTAGGCCCGTCGCAGGGGCGCCGACCGATAGGTCCACCATAGCGTACGCCTGCGTATCGTTCACCTCGAGGGTGGGTAGGCGTGCGCGCGGCGGCTTCGGCGGGGCCTCGGCAGGGGCGCTTGCCGACGCGGGCGCTGTCGCGGTGCCCGGGCAGGTAGGCGGAGCCTCAGGCCGGGCGGCTGGGTATTGGTCATCAGCCGCCTGCACCCTGACGACGCGGGGCTGCTCGGGGCGGGGCGGGTCCACCCGCAACCGATCGGAGCGCGGCGGTAGCAGGCCCGCTTCGGCCGCTTCAGGACCGTCTGGTAGGCCCCTAGACTTCACGAACTGCTCGTGCTGGTACAGCATGGCTTGTCCTAGAGAAGTCCACATGGCGCCTAAAGCGACGCGACCGCAGCCAAAGAACGCGGATAGCAGCTTGC
The DNA here is from genome assembly GCA_030522485.1 of Stenchaetothrips biformis. Lineage (NCBI taxonomy): Eukaryota > Metazoa > Arthropoda > Insecta > Thysanoptera > Thripidae > Stenchaetothrips > Stenchaetothrips biformis. Next base: position 12,674,922 of record CM060100.1, read on the forward strand.
CATAAATAATGGCTTCCGTGATACTGCGGAGGGCATAGAACATGATGCTAATACCCACAAAAATAGACGCCCATGAACCAAATGTTTGGGCCAAACGGAAAAAGCCTGAGAAGAGACCGTCCGTAAGGGACGCCATGTCTTGCACTGTAAAGAGTGAAGACGCCTGGAAATTAGTAATGTAGGCATGGCGTCCAGCAAGGCGCTTAGCCGCAACATTTAGAACAGGGCCGCGTATAGCAGAGAATTGAAAGCTGTCCTGCAACTGTTGCATTGTTTTCTCATCGTACGCGCCGGACATACTTATAACGCTATGCAACGGAAAGCGCGGCGCATCCGATGTATGGGGAATCAGTTTCTGTGGCGTATGAGACGCATTTTTTAAACCTGGAGTCAGCTGAACCCAGTTACCTTCTATGTAGTGCACTGGCGCTAGAAGCGAATCACACGGGATTTCCTCACCCATTGGGACGATAACCCTGGTAGCGGACGTGACAAAAACGGGCTTTAAGTCTAACATTACCGGGATTTGAACGTAACACTTTTCTGTCTGTCGCAAGGCAACAACGCGCGGCAGACATTTAGCGATGTACAGGGCGTCACCGCGCACTACTCCAGTCCACCCCAGCTCACCTTGCATTAATTTAGTTGCTGGGTCGGGGGAGAGGCGGGCCAGAAGCAGCATTTGGTCGATGCGCTCCTTTTCCATTTTGCAGTGCTCCCTGATTGCATACGCTATGGCCGCTTCTGCGCGCTGCTGTGAAGTTAACTCCAGAAACATAGCCTTACTATTAATATAGTACATTAATTGGGTATTTTGAGCGGAAATTTGGTGCTTAGCGAAAGGTGGGGTGGCCGAATTGCGCAGGTACAAGACAATAATTCTGGCGTGCTCCGTGCGTTGCACCGGGTGTTCGCACAGTTCGAACTCACCGCCTTTCATACGCAATGCGGTCAAATGATCAACGTTCGCTACCGTTAGGTAAGTAATGGGCAAATCGTCCGGGTCTAGCGGCGCTACCTTAGTAAAGTTAGCAGGGCCATGGTAAAGCAGGTCATACTTATCCTCACAGTCATTGAAATCAATGGGGTCCCACACTGCTTCACCATCTTCAGGCGTGGCGCAATAGCCAACGCTGAACGCACAGGAAAAACCGGATGGCATCACAATGCGATCAGTGTTTAGATTAACCTGTTGCCACCTTTCTGTCATGACAATTTTTGCGCTACCGGTAGCCATCACATTTTTATACTTATGCCCTCGAATGTTAAGATCCATGGCCCAACAAGCACCATCGCCGTGTACAGTTCCACGCATTAGCAGCCAATGGTGGGTAGTGAAATTAGTGTACAAGCCGACGAGTGGATTACCATAGGTGGACCAAGTTCCTGTTTCGTGGGCGTCTCTACAAGAGTCTCCAGTCATATACTCCACCCACGTTTGAACACCGTCTTCAACCTCTCCGTACCCACAGTGGTACACCCGGAGTGTAATTTCCACTCTGCACATGCGGACGCGGATCGTGTTGAAGAGGCGTTTCTGGAGTATTTGTACTTCTTTTGTCTCAGGGGCCGGCAGATTGTCTACAGAGGGGCAATCAGCAGCGCCTCGTAGGTCTACCATGCTCACATTCATGTGAGGACTAGTGCAATCATAGGCCACTAGGCCGTGCACTGACGCGGCGTATAGGGCCACCGTCACCAACGTGTACAGCACGACCCAGGCGGTTCGCGCCATGGCGGGGCGGGGGGAGGGGGCGTGCGGCACGGGCAGACAGCGGGCGCTCCTCAGCGACGCAAGCACGACCACCGGTAGTACCTAGAGTGCCAAACTAAATTTTAGAAGATAATCCTAACTAACCTAGGCTACTTGATAGGAAAGAAACATAAAAATAAAGAAAAACACATTTTATAAACCTAGAAAACTGTTCGGAGACACGACCCTCGCGTCCCTACACTGGAAAGTAACGGAAAGTTACTGACACCACTACGTTAATTAATTAGCTAAAGGCTCCACGCATAACTGTGCCACTAAAAGACAACAACAAATAAAGTATAACCTTGTTTAATGAACTCCCTTTTATTTAGCACTAACCTCCACAGGACAAAAAAAAATAAAAAACATGACTCTTAAAACGAGTTGTTTCCTAACGAAAAAATAAATCTACGGGTGCGCTCTTCCAACCCAAGCGGTGGAGCGCGCACCGGAAATCACAACAAGTTCTTTCCAAACTACTCCTTTACCAACCAGCGAGCGCGGCAAGCGCGGCGCCGGGTCCCTATCTATTCAGCCATTAGTAGTCACAAAGGTTATTTGTCAGTGGTAGTCGGGGTCTCAGCAATCGCCGTGCGTCCACAGCGCGTTGAGAGGCGTAGAAAGTCGGGCAGTAAATATTAGTCACAATACCTTTGGAATAAACTCACGTTGGCCGGCAAAAAAAAGGGGCCGCACGGGGCCGGCCTATCGGTCCGCCGACAGGTAAAAGGGTGGGCAGCCAGGTGGGCACGCCACCACAGCGCCGAGAAAGTCAGCAAAAACAGCCAAGACTCATTGCGCGGGGTGCTCTCGATTCCTTTATTATCATCTTTGCATCACTTAGTCACACTCAATTACAACGGGGACAGTGGGCCATTCTCGTCACCGCCTCGTCGGGGCAGGCCAGGGGAGCCTGCGCAGGGGGGCCAGACCCGCACAGGTGGTTTCATTTCCCACTTTTGGGCCTGTACTCCATGCACGAACTTTTCCATACATCACGCTGATAACTCGTTAATTACTACGCTACGCTAGCACACGCGGATTCCGTTCGCGGCCAGCGCGGTGCTTCGCCACGCGGACAACCAATGCGCGGATGTGCACCGGGGCACGCGAAGGCACCGTCGGGCCAGACAGGCAACCGCCACAAAAGAGAGAGAGAGACAGAGAGAGAAAGACAGAGAGAGAGAGAGACAGAGAAAGAAAAAGACAGAGAGAGAGAGACAGAGAAAGAAAGAGAAAAGGGTACATGCAGAGAGCGACGGAGCGAGGGGGCAAGAAAGCGACAGGGTAGCGACCTTGACACAGTGCGCGGCCGCTCTGTCGCTCTCGCACCCTACAACGCTTACGACGCCTCGGCGGCGGCACGTCGCGCTAGGCGCTCTGACCGGCGCACTTCGGGCGGCACCTGGGGGCCGGACTCGGCTCGCGGCGCGGGTGCTGGCGAGCGGTCGGCCTCGGTGCGCGGCCCGGTTGGCGCGTCTGTGCTTCTCTCCATGTCCGACTGGACCGGCCGCTGGTCGCTGGTCGCGGCGGACGGCGTGGGCGGCGGCGCGGTACCCTTCCCGGTGCGCTGCTCGTCCAAAAGCCCTTTGTCTGCCTCTGCGACCGGGGCGGCGGGCAGCTGTCCGGGTGCCGGTCCTTGCTCATTGCGCGGGCCGGACGGCTCCACGACATCGTCCAAGACCGGTAGAGGCGCCTGCAAGTCTGGCGGCGGCAGGGGGCACGGGTTACGCCTGTAGTACGGTTTTAGCTGCGTGCAATGGAATTTCCGAAGACAGTAACGCCTATTGACCTTGATTCGGACCAAATACGAGCTGGGGCCCGTTCGCTTTTTAATCTTATATGGCCCATGGAATTTGAAAAAGAACTTTTTATTCCTTGTAGCGGATCGCCGAAACACAAGCACTAACTGATTCTTTTTGTATTCGACATGTCGCTTGCGACTGTCGAAATACTTTTTCTGTACTTCATGTGCTTTTTGCAAGTACGCCTGAGCCTGTGCTCGCAACTCATAGTGCTGCGTCAACTTCGCGGCCGGAGTGAGAGTGCGAGGGAGACAGAGCGCGATTGTGCTGGGCAAGAGAGGGGCATACCCATACAATAATTCGAACGGCGATGTGTTCAGACTTAAGCGCTTACTGGCATTGACCGCGAACACACTTGGATCCACTACGTCTGGCCAATTGTGCAGACTCTCTTGACAGAATAATGTGATCCTGTCCGCGATCGATTTGATCAGCGCCTCGGCTAAACCGCTGGTGGTGTGGTGATACACTGGTGCATACTCGATTCTGACGCCCAACCCAGCCGTAAAATCACGAAACTCCCGTGACGTTAGGTTGGACCCAAAATCGCATAACACCGTTCGAAAACAACCAAAAGTAAACAAATACTTTTTCATGCACTCGATCACTTCGCCAGTTTTGAGCGTTTTCATCGGGTACGCTGTGGCAAAATGGGTGTAATTATCCACCACCACACACAAGTACTGGTAGTGGGATCGAGACATGGGCATGTATTTGAAATCTAACGTAATCAAGTCCTGTGGATGGCGCGAAACGATTCCGGTAAGGCGACCCTCGGCGCGGCCTTTGTATTTGACGCGCTGACACACTTCGCAAGTCCGACAGTATTCCTCCACATCCGCCCGCAGGGTCGGCCAGAAAAATTCCTGGAGGCGAGCAACTGTCTTTGCCTCGCCCCAGTGGCCTCCCAACAGGGAGTCGTGCCCTTCTTGGAGCAGCAAGGGGCGGAGATGCACCGGTATAAAGGGCAGGGACGGACTCGCCTTAGTGTATACAGCCCCGTCAATGAGGTGAAAGCGGCGCGCCTGACGGTTCGAGGTGTCGCCCTCCAGCAAGGCCTTACGCAAAGGTGCGATAAAGGGATCCTTTTCCTGCTCCGCCGCCAGATTATGGACCTTTGTGACTGGAAGAGGCAGAACCGCAGCGGCCAATAAATCGTCCCGCAGTGCAGGAGCATGCACCGGGAGCGATGGCGGCTGCGCAGGGTCCGGCTGGCGGGACAAAGGATCGGCCGACGCATTGTCGCTGCCTTTTCGATACACAAACTCTATCGGGTATTCAGAGAGGCACGCAATGCAGCGGGCTAATTTCGGACCTGGGTTACGCATCCGGAGCACTGCGGTGAGGCCCGTACAGTCCGTGACCACCTGGAAGCTATTCAGCGCTTTCAATTCTGCCTGAAAGTGAGTCACGGCCTCCGCCGCGGCTAACACCTCCAAGAAGAATGCGACCAACTTTCGCTCCGGTGCGGTGGTCATCCTGGACCAAAAGGCATATGGCTTGAATACACCGTCATGTTTTTGATAGAGGGCCCCGGCCAACCCGTCGACGCTCGCGTCGCACTCAAGTCTGGTCTCGAGGGCCGGATCAAAGTGCATGCCCACAGCATTTTTGATATCCTCAAAAATTGTTCGGACAGCCTGTACATGATCGGGGCCCCAAGTAAAGTCTTTGCTAGGATTGGCTGCGTCCGCAATCGGCTTTGCCTTCATGGAAAAGCGAGGGACGAGCTTCCTGTGATAAGACAACCAGCCCATCGTGCGCCGTGCTTCTTTGCGCGTGCGCACTTTTATTAACTCGTCAATGGCGCGGAATCTTGCCGGGTTGGGCCGGTATGACCCGTAACTAACAATAGTCCCGAGGCAGTCAACACTGTCATAAAAGAAGGAACATTTTTTATATGACAGATAGAGGCCTGCATCGCGGACGCGGTCAAAAATATCTTTTAAGTTTTGAAGAAGTCCTTCAAACGTGGGAGCGCCGGTAAAGACGTCATCAATGTACAAATAAATGGGTCGCACCCACAACAGCCCTTTAAACACGTTAGAAAGGCAGTGGCTGAACTGTTGGACACTTTGTGAGCTGCCCATTGGCAACCGGCATAGTTGGAACACCTCGTTACCTAGAATAAAACTACACCGTTGCTTAGAGTCCTCATCCAAGTTTAGCTGAAAATACCCCGAATAAAAATCAAGCTTTGCATAAAAGTGATGATGTTTGAGGGCATCAATGAGGTCAACAGCCTTAGGGAGGACGTAGTTAATCCTTTTTAAATTTTGGTTTAACTGCCTCATGTTAACTAGAAACCGGTACCTTGTTGGCTCATCAGGAGAAGCCTTTGGTTTTGGCAATATGAACACCGGCGAGTTGTAGGGAGAAGGGGTACCGCGACGGACTATACCCGCTTTCTCGAGGTCGGCTACATGCTGACGGGCGAAGGCAAGCTCGCTAGGATTGAGTCGATATGGCGGCGCGAACGTCACGTGTGCATCCTCTTTCATAATTAGCGAAGTCTCGTATTTGCATGTCCGCTTCATTTCGGACATGTCGGAAACAAAAATGTCCCGATACGATTCCAGTAAATCATTAGCCTGTTGTTTCTGCTCCGCCGTCAAGTTCGGACACACATCGAACTCAGGAGGGGAGGGGGGAGGGGGAATGGGGGTAGGGACGACTAGCTCCGCTTCCTCCGTCGACTGAGGTCGGTCCCACTGTTCGGGCCACACCACTGTTTCGCCCTGGCCCGCGGGTTCCGCCTCAATCATATTGCAAGAGACAATTTTTCCCAACCTAGTACCTTTTGTAATTAACACCTCGTCATCGGACGAGTTGTTCATTGTCAAGGTTGTGTCTCTTTCGTCAATAACGATCTCCGCGTTATTTGTTTGCAATTTGTCACTCAGGGACGGTTTGACTCGGAGGCGGGAGGGCTCGTCGAGGGGAAGGGGGTGGGAGAAGAAGGGAACGCGGACGGAGCGGCCTGGCTTTATAAGCACCGTCCGATCGGCAAGGGCGGTCCGCTGGCCGGAGTAGACCGCCATTGGATCTACCGAGGAGAGGGACGGACCAAGGGAGCAGGTAGCGGGGACCTGCAGGGTGAGGGGCGTGGCGGAGGGGGGCACGGCCGGGGGCATGGCAGGTGGCGCAGACAAAGACTCTTTTGCCAGCTCGGGGTCGGCCCGGACCGACACCTCGGTCCCCACGCTACAGGTCACCGGTTCAATTATTTTATTAAGGCCGCTACAGTCGATAGTCAACTTATCCTTGCGAAAATTCAAAACTGAGCCTGTACTGTACAACCAATCCAGACCCAAAATGACATTTTCGCTGAGATTTTGGCAGACTAAAAACGTGTGCGCCCTTTCGCGATCACCACACCGCACCTTGACTGGGTACGTCCCTGTTAGATGAAGCACTGAACCTGCCGCAGCACGTAGGTTCGGCAAAGTCTTATCCTCTATTACCGCCTCGGGCGCAGGTAGCCTAGCATTAATAACGCTAAAAGTCGACCCACTGTCAACAAGAGCTTGCACTGGACCACACGGGAGGCCGATCTCAATCTTAAATTGTGACCGCTTTGGGAGAACAATGTTACAGGCGGAGGCCAAGGACCAGAAGACTTCGGCGTCTCTCGCAGCGCGCCTTTTGCGTCGGCGGCGTCGGCGTAGGGACGCCGTGCTGGCAGCTGTGCTAGACGCGCTCATAAACCCGTCGTCCGCGCTGCTGGACGCGGTGGGCGGGGAGCGAGAGCGAATGGGCTCCGGGGCCGCCGGGGCGGGGCCGGGCCCAGGCAGAGGCTGCTCGTCGTCCGATCCCTGCAGCGCGTCGAACCTTGATGACAATGGAATCTGGAATTCCGCCACCCTAAACACGCCCTGACCTTGGTGACGCCTTGGCACTTGCATCCAACCGTCGTCGGCCGGCAGGGCCACGGTATTGACACGGACGCCAGGTGTCGCCGGTTGGGTGGGCTCGGCCAGGACTGCCATTGTATCATCCCCAGGCTGCACCTCGGGGGCGGCCTTTGTCGTGGACCCGACGGCGCGAGGGGGCTCGCTGTTCGCGTCTGGACCGACAGTTGGAGGATTTGGTGGGACAGGAGGGGGGGAAGGGGGCGGGGACGCAGCCGGTCCCTTGGCTGGCAGCGCTGGTATGCGGAAGCATTCAAAATGGCCACGATCCAGCGGGGGGTAGTACTTTAGGCACACCACGGTCTCCGGTCGACCCAACGGTCGATACACATGCCTTCCCGACGGTGAGTAGACCGCGACAGTCACGCCCAAAAGTCTAGCCAGCGCCTGAACTTCAGGCTCAGCACCATACGCGCCGTCCTGCCCCATGTGGGCAGCGTACTCGGCTGCAGTAGGTGTCTCAGTAGACCCCGGAAGGACAACGAACGCCCCAAAATAGTCCCAATTTGCCGTCACAAGGCGCACCACAGCCTGGCGTAACGCGTCGGCTGCGGCCGGCTTAGCCCACAGGCTAGTCGCTACGCTAGTGAACAGACAGTTTCCATCTGAGGGGACTGTCACCGTATTTGTGATAGCGTCATAGGGAACATCTGGGGGGTCCATTTGGGGTTCAAGGGGAGGAGGACGGACAGAGTCCGTTGTGGGAGAGGGAGGGAGGGGAGGAGGAGAAGGAGAAGCAGTGGGAAGCTGGGGGAAACTTTCCACTGCTGAACCTAGTTTTTTGAACCGCCGGTCAGAGCTTGCAGCACGGTGCACAACCGGATTGGGTGCGGGCCCTGACAATAGAAACACTGCAAGGGACGGCGCGGCGGGCCGGCGGGGCCCTGCTGGCCGCCGGTGCCATTGAATGACGGCACCGCAAAGTCCTGCTCCGGACCGGGGGCACGGTAAGAAGGGTTTGTGGCCCTAGGCGGCGCTGGCGGCGGAGGCATGTTAGAGGTGTAGTTCATCTGCGGGCCGCGCTGGCCTGCATTCACATACACTCCATTCTGTACATAGCCTCGCTGCTGTTGGTTTGGGTGCGCGAAACCCTGCTGCTGGTTATTGAACTGCTGGAATTGCTGATTGAAAGGTTGATTTGGGTAGTTTGGGTTTGGAACGGCGAAATTTTGGTGTGGGTTACCAAAATTCTGATTTTGGGGTTGGAAGGGTGCTTCACCACCATTATTGGCCTTATTACGGCGCCTACCCTGGTTGTTTGGATTGCTTTGCTGCTGCTGCTGCTGCTGCTGCTGCGGAACGGCGGTCACCGCATTCACGGCAGCCACAGTCAGCTTCTCCAGCCTCTCAATAATTTGCTTCAGCGCAGCGTCCATCGGCGCGGCTGGCTTTGATGGCTCTGCACTGACAGCAACTGGCTGAACAACCGGAGGCTGAGGGGCCTGGGGCGCGGGTGCGGGGAGCACGGGCGGCGGCAAGGCCGGTAGGGCCGGAAGAGCGGCCTGTGTGGCTTGCAGCACAGGGGCTTGGAGGGCCAGGACAGGGGGCGGCAGGCGGTTTTGCAGGCTGTACTGCGTGTGGGCCCGGATGGCGGCGCGATGCGTCGCCTCCAGAGTGTGGACTGCCCGCAAGAACGCGTCCACCGTTTGGTAGTCCGCGGGCCGAAGGGCCGCGGCCACTGCCAAATCTACCCCTTTATGGACCTCCTGCAGCTGCTCCGCGACATCAACTATGCCAATTTTCTGGCACAACTTCAGGACGTCCTGAGCGTACTGAGAGTAGCTCTCGGACTCCTTTTTAATTCTGGTTTGCAGTTGGTCGCGAAGCTGCTGCTTATCGACTATTGTAGGGAACGCGTTCTCCAGAGCGGTCCGCACGGCGGCATACTTGGCCTGCGCGTTCGGTACAGGCTGCTGTGCGTCCAACTCGCGGAGGGTGCGCGCCACGACGGAGTGGGCAGACCCTCGACAGCAATTCTCTAAGTAGAACAGCCTCTGGTCTGCCGTCATATCTCTGTACAGGGCGAACAGGCGGTCGAGGCGCGCCAAAAACTGGCCACATTCCTCGTCCGGCGCGCCGCCAAATTTAGGCAGCGATGGGGCGAATGACAACTGCGGGGCGGCCATAACTGGTTGAGGGGAGGGGGAGCGAGAGCTGGGAAAATCCTCCCACTCAGGTTCAGAATGTTCGAACTCTGGGTCCGAGATGTTAGGCGTCCGAAAGTTGTCAAACTCCCTTGAACCTACGAACGATATGTGCGCGTAAGACAGCCAAGATGAACCTAACCTCGCTAGCGCCGGTGAAAGGGCGCCGCTGCCTAAGGTGCGCGAGCGCGGCGAAACTGAACGCGAGCGGGACGGCAAGGAACGCGAACGGCACTCGAGACGCGCGCGGCTGGACGCGGGGCGAGAGGACAACGACGTGGAGCGCGTGCGGTGCGGGGCGCGGCGAAGGTACGGCGACGAAGACCGCGAACGCGACCACGGCAGTCGCACACTTGGCGACGCCGAACGAGAGCTGACCGGCGTAACGGGGAGAGAGGGCAACCCGGAGCTGAGACTAGCTGGCGACGCGGAGCGCGAACTAGCTGGCGACGCGGCGCGCGAGCCGGCCTGCGAGGCGGGGCAGCTCTCCCGCGTGCGCGGACTACGCTCGGCGCGGCTGGGGCCCGGCGACGAAAACTCCGGAAACGGCGGAGGCGGCGAGCAGATTACGCGGCCAGGCGACGCTGCAGCGTCCGCCGGCTGAGACTCCACAACAGGCAAGATACTCGGACGCTGGTATTTTTCGCAAATGTACGGTGCACTGCGAAAAGTATAGTCGGGCTGACAGATTGTTATAAAAGCGATAGCCTCACAAAGCGCGTCCCGTACCTGCCTGGGGGTGAGGCCTAATGAAGGCAAGAACGCCAGAAACGCACAAAGAGCCGGCAAAAATATGCGCGATCTAGTAAAATTAGGATCGGGCTTGTCCGCCGAAACAAATCGCCACTGAGCCGTTGACGAGCGCGGCCTCGTCTCGACGAAAAAGCGCAAGGCCTGATGACGCTTGGCGGAGCGTGTAAGCGGCTTCAAGAATGCCGATTCAAGAGCCTTGTAACAGCTAAGCAAGTGACAAGCAAGCGCATCCGCTTCCTCGAACGAAATAAATTCGTCCTGCGTCAAGACGAAGTAAGGCTCGTCAGTACTATCGTTATTAACGTTAGCACGAATAAAGTGGCCGATGACGGCGTGGAGCGAAGGGTCACTCATGAAGGCGCACCCTCATTAGGCAACCAGCAAAAAAAAATATTTTTGCAAAATAAAATATGGCCGGTGGCACGGTCACAACAACACAGCACACACAAGGTCACAAAAGTACAAGTCGCGTCCGTCACACAAAGTATTGCACTTCGACGCCTATGGCCGAAAACCGAGAACACAACCAGACCACAAAAAAAACATCAAGTGGGTCGATGCACCATGTTGTGAGGGCTAGCCTCGTATCGCCGCGGGTTCTTTGATGTGTTTGTGGTGTAGCGGTGCGGTCAGGATTCAAGGCCAAAGGATCGGTACAAGTGAAGTACAACACCAAGAGTCGCAGTAACTCGTCACTATAATTCACTCGGGCAATCGGGGTCAGTACACAAGTCACTGGAGAGTCGAGTCCTATTATTGGCTGCCTAACATTAACTCTAGACCTAATCTACCCTGACTCAGCTAACGGCGTGGCACTCCTACCGGGCCGTACTTACTTAGGCAGGGAGATCTCGCAGAGAGGTGCTGCCCGCTGCTCTACTCGGGACACACTGATCCGTGAGACCGGCCGCTAGATCCTAGAGGGTCCCTTCGGGGGGAAGGCACCCCTCCTCTGGATTCACGGCCGGGCTTCGGACACAATGCCGACAGAATTCGGGGAATCACACATATGCCGAAGGTGTGATGTCGCTCTCCGCGCGGCGGCGGGTACAGTCTGCGCCAAGGCAGAGCGACTCGGCACCCCGTACAGTCTATCCAGCAAGTTACTTAAGAAACGGAAATATTTTGAATATTGAAGTTTACAACAATTACATTATACACACACACAGAAATAAATCCAATGCAGCAGCCTAGTTGAAACCCCAAGAGATTGAGTTGATTCGAATAAGAATTGACTCTACTTAACCAAAGAAAAAATAATACAAAACATACAAGGTGTCGAGTCAGTTCGATTAGTGACAAAAGTAATCGAGCTGTTGTCATGCAGGTGGACAGGCGCTCGGCACCAAAGTGTCCTAACCCTTCTTTTTTTGAAAGTGATACCGTGAACGTTCGTCTCTTACCGATCAATGCCGCGGTGAAGAAAAGAAGAATTGTTGTTTTGGCTGTATGCACAGCGCACAGCCCCATGCTGGATCCTTGGCTTCTAAAGGAAGTCTCGTCGGGTTCCGTCGACTCCCGAGTCAGTTTCGCGGTTCATTCGCCAGGTGCATTCCAACAAAACACCTGCTCCTGTGGTCCTGCAACAACAAAATCGCGACTGAGTAAAGAAAACAGACAGGACGAGCATATGAATAAACGCCGAAAAAGCATTCGAGGCATCAGAGGGTTAGGAACGGACGAAAACGCATTTTTACGAAAGAAAGCATGACATTACGAGGCAGGCGCATGAGTGCACAGAGAGTTTGGAGTGCATAGGAACTAAGCCTGATTTAGGGCGAGAAGCAGTCGCTATAAAACGCACTTTCCTCTACGACTCACTTGGCTAAGTTTGTGAAGACGAATCACAACAAACAGACGACCTTATTCGCACGATCGGAGGCGGATTCATCGCTTTCGATAAAATAAATTCACCGTTCACAACGAGTAACGACACCGTCACAATGCTTGCAACAACATAATTGTGATAAAACAAACAATATACCATGACAAAGATGAAAACAAGGACATCGGACAACCACCAGCCAGCATTTCTTGTGAGCAGCCAGCAACTGGTTAGCTGCAGTGCCTAGTACGAGGCTAGGGCATTACCTTGCCACCCAGTATGAGAAATAGCGAGGTGCTCAGTGGAGGCGGCGGGCACGGTCCCCGCCCCCCTTCCTCCCCAAGGCAGCACCTCCGCACAGGAGCGGCGACAGCCCAGGGAAACGGCTTTAGGGGTTGCGGCGCGGAACGCAAGCGCCGAAACCGCAAACCCTAACCGGGTGTCCTACACGCTTAGGGGTTGCGACGAGCACTGCAAACGCTGTTGGCGGAACCCCTAAGCACTCGCGGCATTTCGGGGTGGCGCCGCACGAAGGCCTTCGGGGTTGCGGCACCGGCTCATGCCACCTTTAGAACTTGTGATACCGGGTTTCTGCATTAGTGGCACCGATTTTGAATCTGCGGTGCTTTGCGTTTGTGATTACAGCGTTCGCTGCTGTGATGATTCGGTCTAGCGCATGGCGCCCAAAAAATTCGCGTCAAATTAAGCTTGTTCTACTTACATGATGGCTTTTGAAGTTAACAACAAAACCCTCCAAGTACATTTATAAGGATGATGGGTTTCCTGCCCGAAACTTGGTCTCGCTGTCATTTCCTGATATCAGAGAATGGAGGGCTGCAAGGATCCCTTCCTTAAGCCCCATGTCCACTGCCTCCTTGGCCTTTCGCCTGTTTTTGGGCACAAGGAGGGTGGGTGTTGTTGAGAGGCAGTACACCGCATTTGGGGGATCCGCCTTCAAAAACTTTGGCTCAGTTTTGAGAAGGGCCCTGACAGTGGCCCTCACAGTCGCGTTTCTGGGCGGAAGTTTCCTGCCCACCCTCGAGACAACAATTTTCGTGAGCTTCACCACCTTCAATTGAAATACATTTAACGTGAACGCTATGGATGCAGGTAATAAATTTGTTTTGGACAGGTTAGGAAGGGAACTTACGTCGTTAAGGCTCGCCTTTTTTGGGCGGCCTGAAGCCTCCTTGCGTCGCTTCATCCTCGACAATCCCCAGACCATGGCCAGGACCGTGGCCGGCAGAAGGGTGAATTTGAATTGCAAGACATTGCCCAAGATGGTGCAGTCTGCCTCGGCGGTAGCCCTAGGGCAATGGCCATTAAATTCACAAACATTGTCAAATTTATGATACGAAAAACACGCTTGCCAAAGCTAAAAGACAGACAGAGAGAAAAAGAGCAAAGGCCGGACTACCAAGTTAATTTTAATAAATTTTAAAGCAATGAAAAAGATGGTAAGAAACTGGAAAGCAACAAAGTTCAAAGGAGAACCACAACACTCACTTTAATATCCCCAGCGGGCCGGGGCTCGGCTCAGCCTCGCGGTCCCGCGCAGCGGCGGCGGGTTGGCAGTCGGCGGCAGGTTGGCGGCAGGCGTTGGATTGGTTGTTGGAGGCGCGTCCAACCTCCGCCTCTTGGTAGGCGGCGGCGTCCCGTCACTGGACAGGCTCCAGCGGCGCCGCTTGGATGGCCGGCTAAGGCTCTCACTGATCACAAACAAAGAAGCATTGTAAATACCATGGTCTAATTAGAGTTTTACCTGTGACAGCTCCTTACGACAAACTTACTCTAGCCAGCTCATGTCTGTCAATGTCATATCTATGACACGCCCGTCAGTGCTGCTGCTGCTGCTGTTGTTGTTGTTGCTGCTACGGTTGTTGCCGTTGCTGCTCCGACTGTTGTAGTTGCTGCTCCGACTGTTGTTATTGTTGCGACCGATGGTTTTGTGGCGACTCATGTCATCGTCGTCGTCGTTGCTGTCGTCGCTGCTGTAGTGGCGACGGGGGCCAGGACCACCACTCGGGCCGGCACCACCGCCGCCACTTGGTCCAGCTCCGTCTTGGTTAACAGGAGGCAACCGACTGAAGAAGAAACACAATCATCAGCTCATCCAAACATGCAAATTTAGGAAGGAAGCTAACGTTGCAGTTCATACAATTTACCTTTTGACTGCAGTCAGATATTTTAAGGCAGCAGCCTGAAACTTAGGCCACGATTCATCCCCAATGGAGAACCCCCTATGCACCTCCCTGGAGGACAGATGACAAAAGTAAGGATAGGCTTCAAGGGCCAGCATGGCATGCTGCCTACTATGCGAGTGCATCTCAACCGATAATACGTACGCTTCGTTGCAGGCCCGGACGCCCTGGGCGGCAATACGCGTCCCCGCTAAAAACCGTTGAAGGGTCACATCGAGAAAATGCTCGTGGAGATTCCTGCAATCAACAAAACGGGTCAGAGACGAGTCACTTGAAAACAAGCAATAGACAGGGGTGCAAAGACTTACAAAGAGCCTTCCGGGGACGTAGGGTCTGGTTCGACCATATCCAGCCCCAGGGCCGATGCGAGGTGGCCCCTGCTCACCAACTCGCTGAATGCACCTTCTACCTCCCTGACCAGCTGGTTGGAGTGTGCCTGGCGGTCAAGTCGGCGGATGTTCGAGCCGAACATAAGACGGCAGACAGAGGCACAGACGTTGAAAACCTCCTTGTCCCGATCACTGGAACAGACAAAGTTAAATGGTTAAAAGCAAATGAGCAAACAAGCACAGAGTTTATTTCCACACGGACTTAATTTGCTGGATACTTACGAGTCCGTATAACCTGCACAGCCACCGTTCCTGATGTGCGGCATGAAAACAGTCATGATTATTGTTTTCAAGATAAATCACAAAAAAAGTAAAAAAAGAAAAAACTGGCCGCCTTGTGTTCTTTATTTTGACCATAAAAAGATGTGGTAATTTTGTCACATTTTTGAAACAATATTTCGCTTAGAAATCCTGCGCGCAAGAATTAAAACCCAAATGTCGACCAAATCTTTAAAAACAGGCCAGATTCAAAAAGTGTCACTAAACATCCAACAAAAGATGTTAAAGAGGTAAAAAGACATGGAAAATCAAATGGTGATGTCCATTTTAAAGTCAAAGTGACCATCATGTCAGAAACAGAAGCTAAAAAAGCATGAAAAAATGTCAAATTTCACTTTACCCCCCCCCCTTAAAGAATCATCTTAATGTCACAGGAACATTCATAAAAATTGGTAAGGGGGCATTCCCATACTACGTGACCGATTATTTTTTTTGGGGGGGGGTGTTTCTCAAAATACTACTTCAGGTCACAGGGAGGGAGGGGGGGGGGTTTATGGGAAATTCACGTAGTATTTCAAAAGCGTCAGTTATTAAACATTTCAAGCGTTCAACGCGCCGCCGACTCGCCGCACCGGCGCGGCGTGACGGTCCCTGCGGCACGGCATGGCTCGGCACCCCCCACTCCTTCCCCGCGCGGCAGAGCACGCCAGCCGCCAGCCAGCCATACGTGCCTGATAAGTGTTGACCGTTTTATAATTAATAAAAAACGACGAACTGATGTGAAATGTTGTCACACTTTTTTATTTTTCTTCCAAATCGCATTGTTACACAAAGCGCACGCGACGAAATGCGAGGAATTGGCTTACTTTTGAAATACTACGTGAAAAGTGGGGAGGGGGGAGGGGTTCAGGCAAATACCACTAAAGGTCACAAGGGGGGAGGGAGGGGTCAAAAAGTGGCCTAAAATCGGTCACGTAGTATGGGAATGCCCCCTAAGGAGACTAGAAAAAAATAAAAGAAGACTAGATAAAATCAAATGGCACTCCTACCAATTAAACTAAAATCAAGACTAGGCACATGGGCACATAAGAATTAGTGTTTCTTCTTATATATGTCTTTGTTGTGCTTCTCTAGGTGGGTTTTTGTTACACGAAATTTGTAACAAGGCATTCGCCTACGCCGCAATGAGCCGCGCACTAAACACAGTGAATCCAGCGTGGCGTTTCCTATGCAATTCCTCTTCGGATTTTTGATGTCAGTTACGTCGGAAAACACCGTCTCAGCCTTGGCGTTGGAGTGAGGGAGTCCCAATGATGCTCTAGCCAACTTGGATAGCTCAGGATATCTCAATGTATCGGTGTAGTCCAACAATTTCCCAACCTGGTGCCAAAATTCAGCAGGCACCAGCTCACGTAGTTTTGCCGCCTCTGACTCAGAGGAAGCGTAGGGGAGATCCCTCCACTCTCGAGCCACAGCATCACAGTCGAGGTTCAAGGGAACCTGGATAAAAAATACAACATTCACAGCCCGACCGCTGGCAATACTCCGCGTCGCCAGGGACGAACGTTTGGGGCACGGAGGATCGCCACGGCCCGCCCGGCACCCGACGGCCCGCGGCAGCGTGCTTGCTAACTGGCATGGGAATAGCTACCTTGAAATTAGAAGCAGTGTCCTTCAAATCAGGCAGGTTACCCTTTCTGCGACGTCCAAAGCGACCTTGGGGTCGAGATACCTGGCCTCTGTAATGACTTTGTTGTTGAGTGGGAGGTATGCCTTCATTTCCTTCGCTCCTGTCACGTAGAAATCAAGACATTTCGTGCGAAATGTTTGGATGTCTTGATCTCGCCGTTTCGTGAGCTGCTCTGCCGTGAATCCCTGGCATTCGGGCAGAGGGATTGCATCAAGTGCATCTTTCACTCCCGGCCCCAGGTAAACATCCTCAAGACGCTTCTGCAAAATTAAAAAATAATTAAATTATAATTAGATCTGCGACCTCCATTCTTAAAAAAAGTCAGTGGCAGACAAATTACCTGGAAATGAGGGTGAGTCACATCTATGGTGGCCACGCCAGGAAGTACATTGTCGCGCATGTAATTTTGGCAGAATTGCTTCAAGTAGCGCAGAGAGGTTTCCTGAAGTTTGTGGATAAGCACTTTTTCTGATTGGAACAAGGCGTTCACTTTGTTGAACAGATCCAAAACATACTTTAGAAACAGTAAGTAAGCCCTGTTAAAAGGGTTTTTCAGCTCATCCAAAATTTCAGGGGCCTTTCTGTCCTTGGAGTCCTCAAAAGCACACAGGCTGAAAAACTCAGTTAGTGGCTGCATGTTGTCAAGGATCCGAACCACGCAGGGGTGAAGCACAAGCCAGCGTGTCCGGGCAGGGTTCAGCAATTTTAACTTCACATTGTGGTAAAATTCCTGGAATTCTTCCAGGATGGCTGACCGCTTGTACCGCTGGACCGATGGTAGCGAGGGCTACTCGTCACGTACACTCTCAGACTCGTATTGACTTTTTATCTCTTGCCAAAAAGTTTTTTGGGCAAACGTAATATGTACAATTTTCTCTTTAGCTTCGCATGTTTTTGTCCATTATATAGGGTATTTAGTCCATTAAACCTTACTTTTTGTCAATTGCAATGTACTTTTTGATTTCTACATAGTCTATTGACAATTTCATCTTAAAAACGATCAAAATTGTGCATAGCTAAAGAGAAAATAGTACAATTTACGTTTGCTCAAAAAGCTCCATAAGCCAGAGACATAAAAGTCCATATGAGACTGAGAGTGTAATTGGCGACTCGCCGAACCATAGCTTCCACGTTTGAGGGTAACTTCTTGCACGCGTGGCTAGCGGCGATGGCAAGGGAAAGACATATGCAGTTGATTAAGACCAGCCAAGGGCAGATAGCCTTGAGGCGCGAGTAAAATGAATTGTTCTTGCCAACCATAGCGGGCGCGTTGTCACAGGCCAGCCCGATAATGGTGAGGGGAATCCCACGCTTTTCCAGTGCTTCGCAGAATTTCTTAAAAACAGCACTCGCGGAGCAATCCTTGGCATCGAGCTCCACCAGCTCGAATAGTGCCGTGACGCTCTCACCTGAAAAAAAAAAAGTTTGATGAGTAAGTTTAAAGTGAGACGGTGGTGACCGGCGATATTTCGTAAATTATTGGAACGCTTTGCTCACCTGTTTTGGAACAGATGTAGTGAACTACTATACACAAGTTTTTGGTGTTACCCTTGTCTGTACTCTCATCAGTAAGCACTGAAAAAAATGTTTTCTTCAAATCATTGGCTATATCTTCCTTCTCAGTATCAGCCAGAACATTCTGAATTATTGCAGTACATTTGGTTCTGTCTAATGTCATGTTTTGAGCTATTTTTGAATCTGGGAAGCATGTTTTAGTTAGTTCCACAAGATGATCAGAACTCATTATTGAAATATTGTGCTCTGAAAAAAAAAGCTACCATTCTAATTTCTGCTTATTTAGTAGATTCCTTTAATTTCTTCTCTGCGGCCATTTGAGGAGTTACTTGCTTAAACGCATCAGCAATTGTTTTCGTTCCTTGCAATGCCCTAACTTTCTTGGAATGAGCCTTTGTTGCGGCGTGTTTCCTTAGCTCACTTTTACCGGCTACGAGATCAGTGTCACATGCCTTGCAATGCACTTTTGTCGGCTCTCCGGGTACAGGCTGCACCCAACCCTTGAACTCCGCGTCTTGAAGCCATTTCGCGGTAAAGTGCTTTACTTTCTTCTTGGCATCAGCTTCTTTTTCCGCCAAAGTCAATTCATTCCGTCGACGCCTCGTGTTTGTAGGAGTGCTCGGGGGAGAAGCTTCCCTCGCACCCTTATCTGGAGAATCATATAATCCAGCTTCTTTTTCGATTTCCATGTTTTCATTCCAATTCCACCTGTTCCCACAAGATGAGGTTAGGTCCGGCACAGCCAGCCGCGCTAACAGTCTCGCGAAATTTCACATTGTTTCATAAGTCCTATTCCAAAGTGTTGTACTCACCTAAATGTCTGCCTCAATAAAAATTCAAATAGTCCGCATTGGTCCGCATCAGGTTTGGCAACGCCCGGCACTCACAATCACCGCCACCTCAAAGGCTTTTCGTGCAGGCCTTCTCGACTCCACTAACTACCAACTGCAGGCAACCGTGTTGTGAGTGGTCGCCACGAGATGGCGCTACGGTCTCGGTAGCTGCAAACTGAACTAACCAAACATCCTTCAGTTTGGGCATGGGCAACTTCTGCAGTCGAAACCAATTAAAAGACACGAATCACGTCGGAAAATGGCGAAATTCACGAAATTAATGCCACTAACTGCGAAAATTCCCGTTTTTTCCCATCTTTTGTGAATTCTTCCCGTTTTTCCCGTTTCTGAAAAATTGGGCCGAAAATTCACGTAAAGTGGGAAAATTCCCTCCGTCTGGCAGCACTGCTCCCTTAATGCAGCCATTGTTGTTGGCTGTTGTGTCGTACACCTTGCCAACAGTCCTAGATGCCAATTTCCACTTCTTCAGAAGTTCATATGTGGCGTCCGCCTGTGCTTTTCCCGTCCCGCTGTCTAAACGTGGAGCCCCGAGAAGTTGTTCCGTTCCAGGCCCAATCACAATGACAGGCAAACGGTCATAGGTACCGTCATCTAAATGCAAAAGTCATGTATTCAAATCGATAGCATTCATTTAAAAAATATAATGTGGTATATATAATTTTTTACCTTCTGGCAGGAGTTTCCCGTCCCAGTGTACCAGATATGGACCCTCGTCTTTCTCCAAGTTTTTCTCAATGTCAGCAACAATTTCTTTCCTATTCTTTGATCGTTCCCTCCTTACTGTGGGGGCAGAAGATGGAACCTTCAACGGAAAATCTTTAGGAATTCCCAGAGCTTCAACAGTAGCATTCACAGCTACAGCAGCTGCCTTCGTCACTACATGAGCAGCAAACTTATCACTTGTCTGAATACGATCTAGGGCTGCAGTGACTTCGAGAGTAAGAACGTTGAGTTTTACTTTCCAACGTTTCGCCCTTACTTTAATCTCTGAAATAATGAACATATATAGTTTACCGTTAGAGACTATTTATGTGGAGTGTAGTTAGTATCTAGTTCCTAAAATGACTCACTCATACCGGTGTCTTTTTCTTCATTTTCAGATTCCTCGGCTGCAGGTTCATCAAAGGACTCCTTCTTGAACAGCTTTTTAGGTTCTTCAGAAGAGCGGCGCTTAAGTTTCACCTGCCCTTCAAGCCGCTTCAATTTGGCAGCTTCTCGGACCCACTTCCGGTCAACTGAAGCCATGGTAGCAACGCGATCCTCTTGCATGGATTTGTAGAAAAGTTTGTCTTCTTCTAGGTTTATTCTTTTCACTGCATCCGGTGCTCCTATGTCAAATAATTTGTCCAATTTGGTCACAAATTTCTCTTTTCTTTCTGTTCCAGGTTTGTTTCTAGCTCTCTTGAGTAGCACCCATGCATTGAAGTGACGGACCAGCTTACTTGTTGCATTCTGGACTGACAGTGTTGGTATGCCCCCACGGGCCCATATTTTGTTTAACTTTTCGACTGCACGGTGACATGCGTCCCGAATCTTCAAGAACTTTCCGTTTCCAGGCGCAAGGAGAAAGATCACATGCTGCAAGACACTTCGAAGAACGGGCAGTCTGTTTTCACCACAGATGGACGGTGTCTCACAGCCTAATAACCACACAGCGGCTGCATTGCCGGTTTTGTGTGGACCCGATCGACTTTTGACGTGCGACGGCATCACTCTCAAACATGGAAACGCGTAAACACGTGAAATACGACGCCAACTTAAGTTACCCCGCGGCCGGTAATCAAGCAAGTTAAAACTTGTCGGCCGATGCCGATGCGACGTCACGCGTTCACACTGCGACAGAGAAGGGGTGGGTGGGGGTGGAGGGGATGAGACGAGGGGCACTGATATAGTTCGTGGTGAGTGTTATCAGAAATATCACTATGGTCGATAGAGACCATGTTTCGCCGTTTTTCCGTTTCCGGGTAAAATGACACAGTTCATAATTTTTGGAGTTTTTGAAAAATAAAAAATGGATTCCTTTGTACTTTTTAACCCTTTAAGTGACAGACCCTGAAATCTTTGTGAAAATCGTTTCAGTTGTGTTATATCGCTTATTTGGCACCTATTTACGGCATTTTCACCATTATTTGTGTTGGGCGCTGCCTGGCTCATTTGGTGTGGAACGTTGTACAGGAACAACATTGTGAGTCGAGGGTAAATCAGCAGTTTAATTTCGTTCTCGTTCCCCGGTGACGTGCTAGCGAAAACTTAACATACCTAGGTAAACTTTGAGTGTTCCCAACAAATTGACTGCACACCTGGAACAGCATAATACGATTTGGCACCAAACAGGGGAAAAATGGTCCAAAAATGCGAAAGGTTTAGATGTATGATCAAATGAGCCGTGAATTGTAAAGAAATTTACCATGACAAGAGTATTCACGCCACAGCATTTGCATTAGAAATTATAATTTAGGCAGCCAAATGTGAAATTTCTCAAAGGTCTGATCTCTGGAGCAAACGAAAGTAACTGTTGTATACCTACAACACCGTGACTTCAGGGCAACTGTCACTTCTGCACAGTTCCCCAAATGCCCGAGAAAATGGTCGCCTTCCAGCCCCCTCTTGGATCGAGGATTTTGAGTGGCTCAGGGCCGAACCGGGGCGTGCGTGGGGCGGCGCCCCCCTTCGCAGCGCGCAGGAGCACAGTAGGCCACCACACTCACAGCGGTGCCTCATCGGTCTTTGGGTGGCCTAGCTGCAGGGACTTGATCTGCAGAGACGGTACGGAATCCATCCCGTGCAGGGTGTGACAAAAACCTGTAGAACAAGCGATGCAGAACAACAAAAGCTACCGAACTGGGGTGTTATGTTGCTTGGCAACAATAAACCATGGGGCTAGGCGGGGCTGTGCTACAGTCTGCGCGACGCATCCGGAGGTTTATCGCTTCGAAAAAGATCGGTGAGTACGAATCTCCATCACCGCGTGGCCGCCAAAGCCACGGCGCGACCACCGCATCCGTGTCATGCTCCTGGCTGACGCCGCGGGCATCGACGCTGGCGGCCTAGTCCAGAACACGCTCTTGACGGCCAGCATGGCCGCCTAGGACGCGCCCTGGCCGACGCCGCGGGCACCGCGTCCGCGACGCTGACGGCCTAGTCCAGGACACGCTTCTGACGGCCAGCATGACCGCCGAGGACGCGCCCTGGCCGACATTCCCTGCCGAACGATCCAGCGTTTTTCTCGACGTAACATTGGTTGACATAGGGTATTTTTTTTTCAAGTTGTTTTTTTTTGTAACAGCTTTCACCATGGAATGTGACAGGTGGTGCTGCAGGACCGGCTGGGACGATGCTGCGGATGCAGCTGCGTCGGTGGTGGAACGCAGGACGATCCTGGAGAGGATCAAGTGGAAGGCCATGAAGTGGAAGTGGCGGAGAATTTCGGGGATGGGGATGCTGCAGCTGACGGGGTAAAAATGGTCCACGTCGCAACGCAGACCGACCCCACCGCCACGGACCTGGAGCTACGCGAAGTAACTGTAGGTGTGGGTGTGGACTGGGAGAGGCTGGATTTAGATTTTTTTCTGAGTCTAAGACTTTAATTATGATTTAGAGCCTGATTCCAACATAAAATTGTGATTTGTTTGCAGCGCACACTGCAGTTCCTTGTGAAATTGCACCGGACTCCAGAAACGGCGAAGAATGAGCCTGGCTTTTCTACGAAGGAAGAGACGGAGAAGAATGGGTCTGGGTCATCTACAAATGAAGAGACGAAGAAGACAAATGAGCAGAGGCCATCTACAAAGGAAGAGACGGGGAAGAAGAACGAGCCTGGGCTATTTATAAAGGAAGAGACGGAGAAGAAGAATGAGCCTGGGAAGGGACGGGGAAGAAAGACTGTTTTGATACCTTTATATTATATATATATATATATATATATATATATATATATAATATATATATATATATATATATATATATATATATATATATATATATATATATATATGTTACAGTCAATACCCGAAGTCAGGGAATTCGCGTATTCCCTAGGGAATATGCGAAATTCGCAAATTCACTGGCGGCAACCAGGGAATTCGCGAATTCTGCATATTCACTGGTGGCAACCAGGGAATTCGCGAATTGGCTGGATCAGCTGGGGAATATGCGAATTAAAAAAAACGAACCGGGAAATTTGTGAATTTACTAGGGAATATGCGAAATAATGCACGTAGGAGATTTTGTTTATTTTGCTGTTTTTTTCCTGCCCTTTCCAGCTGTTTTTTTCCTGCTCTTTTCTGCTGTTTTCCTGCTCTTTCCTGCTGTTTTTTCCTGCTCCCCGCATCTGCCGACGTGCCCTTGTTGGAACAGGACAGGCTGGCGTGGCATCTTGAGTTGCACAGCACCCCGCGGGCCCTGCACTTGCACTTGGAGGACGCCTTGCAGCCCAACTTGCAGTTGCTCCGCAAGCCCGCAGCATCTTCTCGGCCTGGGAGGTAAGGCCCGAGACGGCGCCTGCCCGATGCTGCCCGATGTTCTCCACCCGTTGGCAGAGGGAGCACTGGCCGTTGCTGCTGCACTCTGCGTGCACGGGGCGCTGGCAGATGGAGCAGCTGTCGGCACAGGGCTCCCCGCACGTCACACACTTGGGCGAGGGACCCGCAGTGGGCACCCTCGGCGCAGGTGTGGGTGCTGGTGTTGGCAGTAACCGCACTCGCGGCGCGGGCACAGGCGCGGGCGTTGTCGCGGGCGTGAAGCCTGCGAAGGTCAGGCGGGACGGAGGGGTGGTGGTACCGGACAACAGTGTACCGCACAGTGTACCAGCCGTGCTCAAGCAAGGGCCCGGAGTTGGAGTTGGAGTGAACATACGGAGACGGGTGGTATTAGGTGTCTGGAACTCAAAGTGCGAGGCAGGTGAAGTTGGGGGCGTGGAGGAGGTCTGTGGTGTGGAGGTGACAGGAGGTCGCGATGACGGGTACGACAAGTGCGCGACACGCGCGGACGGGCGGACCTGGCGTCCGAAAGGGCTGGGTGACTTTGATGGCGGGGTCACAGCACCAGGGACGGATGAGGGGGAACTTGGGCTTGGAGGCTCATCGACGTCTCTTTCCTGCCTCTCCATGTTCGCCAAGAAGTCCTGCAACACGCACCGCGCATGAAAGTAGCGAATGTGCATTCCATCTGTCACGTCATGAGTGCAACTTACCCGCAGCTCTTCTTCTGTTTGAAGGTGAGCTACCAGCAGGCGAGGGAAAGCTGTCCCTAGTCCCACTTTGATGGGAGTCCCGAACACCGCCTCGTAGGGGGACCTGCCAATTCCCTGGTGATGCCTGCGGTTCTTCATGTGCGCAACGAACGGCAGGCCCTCCGCCCAGTGAGAGGTGTGGTTGTCCGTCAACCAAGCATTCACAATGCCCTCGACATCACGGTTAGCGCGCTCGACGCTACCCTGGCTTTGGGAGTGTCGGGGCTGGCCTGTAACAATGAGGAAGTCATGACGTACCGCAGGGTGCAACATACGCAGCATTTATTGCCGAGGAACTTACCGTGGACGATTTTGAGGTCCGGCCAGGCCACTTCTAGGGCATTGATCACTTGGTTTGCAAATTCTCGACCGTTGTCGGACTGCAAAACTGACGGAGCACCAAACTCCAGGAAGATCGGCAGCAGCTCTCGTGCGACCGTCACTGCCTCCTTGTTCTTTAGAGGCCTCAGGTGCACGAACTTCGTCAGATGATCTTGCAGGTTCATGATGAACTTGTAGTCACCGTCCGGCGTGGACTGCAGGTCGATCAGATCTACCTGGGCTCTGGAGTTCAGTTCCTTAAACACCATAGGCTTCACTGTTACGCCCTTCTTCACAGCTGGTTCCTTCAAGAGGCACACCATGCAGTGGTTCTTGTACAACTGGCACACCCACGCGGTTATGCCCTTGAACCTGCCAGTTTTCGCATGGTACACCATCTTGTCCCGTCCGGCGTGCCCGTTGCTCTCATGAATCTCCTTGAGGAACTCCCACAGTTCTCCAATGTGGGCATAGAACTTGAGAGTTTCGTCCCCTGGCTTCATGCGAGCGATCAACTTGTCGTGTCCGTCGACTTCCATCACCGCGTACTTCTGCAGACGTCTATAATCCTTAGACGTCTTCTTAGACATCTTCTCCTTGGCTGACTTCACCTCCAAGACCAACGCGTTGTACTCCTCCAGGGTAAACACTTGTTTGTTGACCCCCTTCAATTTCGCCAACTCCATCTTCATCTCCTCTTCGAACTGCTCCCGGTGAGACAACTCTCGCGGGGAGGCCATTTTGGTTTTGAGAAAGTCACTTTAAATTTAGAAAAGGGGTGGTGCGGACTAGACTGGAGCCCTTCCCTCGGTGCACTGTTGTTCCTGGTTGCCAGCCTTCCCCCTGACAATGCAACTCGGCCGCGCGCGTGGCCAGTGCCAGTGCACAGTAGCAACGCACTTCGTACAATTACTAACTTTCGCGGTTATTTCGCACATTCTCTGGCCACAGTGACTGCCCAAAATACGTTTTTCGCATATTCCCTGTCCTGCCCGGTGAATATGCGAAGTGACATTTTGAGATTGGGGAATTCGCGATTTCCCTAGGGAATATGCGAAATAATGCTACTGATTCGACGACTTCGCAAATTCCCTGGTTGCCGCCAGTGAATTTGCGAATTTCGCATATTCCCTAGGGAATTCGCGAATTCCCTGACTTCGGGTATTGACTGTAAAATATATATATATATATATATATATATATATATATATATATATATATATATATATATATATATATATATATATATATACTTGTTTTTTTATAATTGCTGTTGACATTGAAAATTGGCACAGACTAACATTGATAAACAAGGAATTTGAGTTTTGTACATTTAATTTGTTGCAATAATCATAAATAAATACTTAATGGACCAAATGGCATCGTACAACCGTGGTTAATAAAAAAAATGCATTTGTGTTCAGCTGGCCCAAGGGCGAGAGACGACACGAGCACTGGGTTCACTGGTTTATTGGAGAGGTTCACAGTTCAGAGCCACACCACAGACTGTTGGTTGTCCTGAGTCACACTGGTATTTATAGGCTGGGCAACAGCGGCACTGGTCGCAGGGGTGTTCAAGGGTAGTAGAACCCTGGTTAATGTGGGGTGGTTCCCAGTCTATGAAGAGGGGAGAACAAATAAAAAAAGAACTTTACCACCTGTTAACTCTTATTTTACCACTTCACAACACCACTCCCTTCTTTTAAAAGAACATTGTATTGTGCTGTGCTACAGTAAGGGCAGCAGCTGCTGATCCGAATGCAGATATTGCTAAGAATACCAAATTGATTGACTTGTTGAAAGAATTAAAGTTAAAATGATCAATTGAGCGGCATGCCTGTACTAGTCTTGATTGATAGTTTCATTTTCTTTTTCCTTGTTCCTGTTAATTAGTAAGAATAAGTAGTTGTGTCTATTTAGACATAGATGCTGAGCTGCTTTTAGACCTAACAATTTCATTAAGAAAAGCATTTGTTTTTTATTTTTTTAGTTCAATTTAATTAATATCCTAGTTCATTTGTCTGGACTTGTCAATGAACATTATAATTAATCTTTTGACTTAAGAGGAAAAAAATTACAAAAATTGTGTATTTTAAATTGGTTTATTGCTTCAATTGCCTTCCCAAAACCAAATCATGTTATAAGTATGGACACCTCGAACCCCGCAACACACCCTTGGCACCTGAAAAAAAACAAGAAACAAAAAAAAACACATTAACATTGAATGAAAGAAGTTTCTCATAAGGGTATGTCGTTTACGAAAGCTTGAAGCACAAAGAACAGATAGACATTTGTTATGGTTAAGACTATTTATTTGCACTAAAATAGCAAAACAAGGGCGTTTCAAAAGATTAATTTCTGACTAATAAAGTTTTTTTTTTTTTAAGTGTCTTCTGCACAGCAACTGTCATCGCTACCTACTACTCTTCGTCAGGTCTGAAAAAACGATCGAACGTGAGTGAAATCGGTTAAAATTTTAATTTACCGGCCACGAGAGATTTTTTTTTTCAAAAGTACCCTTCATCGTCAATGTCAACCCGTGATTGCAGCTGAGGGCTTTAAAGGAGATGCAGGACCCCCGGAGAAAGGGGCTCTGTCTTTAATACCCTTGAAGTCCTGAAACTGTTGATGACTGGATATGTCTGAAGGAGCATGTGCAGCAAGTCCTCCATGCTGGCTTTGCGGGAAAATTTTCTCGTGAAAAATAAAAAAGCCTGTAGTTGGTGGTGTCCTTGTTCCGCGACTCCTGGGCCTCCTTGGTGAAAAAAAAAAACATGGGGAGGGGAGCCGCAGCAATTATGTCAGCACCATGAACAAAAATCTTATGGACAGTGGGGGTCATTTTTTTCCACGGATATAAGGTGACCAGGCTCTTTGCAGTCTCCCATGCATACTCCCAAAAACAGGGTAAGTAAATTGCTGAGCGAAGCGAAGCATCCTGTTTGGGATTTTGAATAGCCGAATGGTCCGCCCCCCCCCCTTATACCTTTAGTTTACTAGAGGTATCTTCCTCTTTTTATTTTTACTATATTCATATATGTATGCCTAGGCCCAACTCTATAAGCTAAGCTCCACAGACCAAGCTCCATAGGCCAAGCTTCATAGGCCAAGCTTCATAGGCCAAGCTCCATAGGCCAAGCTCCACAGGCCAAGCTCTATAGGTGCAGCTCTGTAGGACGTATTCCGGTTGGCGGAAGTCGGTGGATGGCCGCCATCTTGCCGCCCAGTTTTTCGCGGGACCTTCGAGACGCAGGTGAGAGTTCTGTGACAATTTAGGCTTTTATGTTAAAAATGTCCTTCGACGGCCGTTCTTTTGCTCAAAATCTGTCATTTTCATCTTCGTTGCTTTGGCCTTAAAAGAGTTCCAAAGACCTGGCTTTGTCTGGAGTGCAAACCATCGGCTGTGTAGTTATTAATTGATTTTGTCTGAGTTAACATTTACTAAAGAGACGCTAGTCACTTATTTTTCCAGAGAAGATATTTATCCTTAGTTACTTTTTGAGAATGTATAAAAATTTATTTGTGAGTTATAATTTTCCCAGTTGCATGTTTGTCATGGGTCCCAACATTTTTCTCAAAGTCTAGTCATTATGCTTCTGAGTATTTTCTTTTGTAAGAGATTTCGTTTTCTTGTCTGGTTAAAGTAACATCTGAGTTGCTTCCTTGTCTAAAGTATAAAACAAAATATTCAAAAGAAAATGTACTAATGTATTGCACTGACTAGACTCATAGAAAAATCCTCTGCAAGATGTAGATGTACTTTTGGTCTCTCATTTTTCCAGAAAAGATATTTATCCTCAGTTACATTGTGAGAATGTATTATTATTTATTTGTTAGTTCCAGTCACAACATATTCCTTAAGTCTAGTCATTATGCTTTTGAGTATTTTCTGGTCAAAGATATTTTGTATTGGTCCAAGTAACATGTTATGAGTTGCTATGTGAACAAGAAAGATGTACTAGCTCCCCTGTCAAAAGTATTAAACATTACTCATTAAAACAAAATTATCAAAAGAAAAAACACTATTCTTGCCAGTCTTTTCCCCTCATATGCGAAAGTATAGCATTCAAGGATGGGTTGTACAGCAAAGTGATATGACTTATGACTACAAACCCTCTAACAGTTGATTTTATTTGAGTTCATTATGTACTTATAACTTCTTAAAAAATTCCTCGTGAGCCTAGTTCTAGTCACTTAATTAGCAGAGAAGATATTTACCAATTTCCTTAAATTCTTAAGGGCAGTGATTCACTGATCGTTTCAGCAAACATAACACCGTACTTTCAAACTTCTTCCTCGGAAATTTGAATAGCTTGTTCTCACTGATTCATTCATTGTGGACTGCTCAGACAATAGGAGGGTAAGGAAAACTGGTGCTGAATCAATCATAAATACAGACAAATTTATTCGTTTTGGAAAAACAAATTAAAACTTTAATGGGGCAACAAGGCAAATCTCCATTGTGGCACAAAGATCAGCAAGAGGAAGAAGTGGTGCTTCTGACTTGTATTGTCTGCTTACTGGTGTTGACAACTTATGGAGCGTCCAAGTCAGGTGCCTGAAAACAATTGCACTCAAAAGAGAGACAAGGAAGGCATGGTAATGCTGAGCTCGATGGGTGAGTTCTTACTTTGCTAGTAGGAGAGCAGGGTATTCCAGAGAATACATGTTGTTGAAGTAATGCCATGTAATGCAATATATGATGGTTGTCGACAGAGCATGTCAAGATAGCCACGAAGCACTTCGTAAACTACGTAACAACCGATTCCTACAGCTGTGAACAACAAAACCATGTATAAGTAATTTCATTAATTTAACACTAAAGCAAAAAAGTCATGGCATCATTGAAAATGCAAAAAAAACACAACAAATAGACTGAGACACTTTCAACGATGCAGCAAATAAGTTAGGAAGTGAACTTTGAAGGTGAAGGAGACACTTGATAATAGGCCAGTCAAAATTTCAAAATGTCCAAAATGTAAGATTTAATGTGGCTGAAGAGATGAGTTGATCACAGGACGCCAAAAACCGACGGGCAGTTAAATCCTAACTAGCCAGAAAGGGCTGGAAATCCCCTACCCGCCCGCCCTACCTACTGGGTTTCCAACTCGTTTAGCAGCCCCGTGCCGCATCTTAAGACCCAACGGGTGAAAAAGACGCAAAGATGTGTCTTCCAAGAATGATTTTCATCCAAAACATTTTCACCAGAGTCAATAAATGGCCCGCAAACATCGCTTAAAGAAAGGCCTCCGCTAGGTTAGGTGCGTGCCCAACGCCGGTTTTCAGGTCAAGATTTTGCGGTTTAAAAGAAGCCATCGGACAAATGTGATGTATCAAATACAAGTTTAAGTACTTGAGAACAAATTTTGAGCAACAGAACGATCGTCAACAGACATTTCCAACATAAAAGCCTAAATTGTCACAGAACTCTCACCTGCGTCTCGAAGGTCCCGCGAAAAACTGGGCGGCAAGATGGCGGCCATCCACCGACTTCCGCCAACCGGAATACGTCCTATAGGCCAACGTGCATTTGCATCTGCCAAAAAAGCCAGCTCAGCATAAAGGCCCAAGGCCTTCCCCTGGTTAGTTTCATAGGGACTAGAGATAGCATGCAATATGTTTAACATGCGTTCCAGCACTGTACGGTCCACACCTAAAAAAAAAAAACAAAAAAAAAACACGTTTCAATTAATGTGTTTGGACGAAATTCAGACCTACACTGGGCGGCAAATCGAAGGAGTGAGAGGGGTGAAGGAAAGGGAGAGGGGGAGGGGCCACGTCACTGTTAATCTTCATACGTCTGAAGTTTGTACGGCGCACGCTTCAAAGCAAGAGACATAAAAGTCCATATGGGACTGAGAGTGTAATTATGCCCTTTTTATGCATAGTTATGCATGCACAGATACATACGTAAGGTGTGTATTATATTATGCATCATTGTGTACGCCTGAAACGGCCACGCTCGGAAGTTCCAGACAGTGACTCGGCCAGCGGCGACGAGGAAGAACACAACCCTCCTCCTCCCGAAGACAACTCCTCTGACGCCAGCCAGAGCGAGTGAGTGGACGTTGTCCTGCGCGCGTGTACCTTGCTCTGTGTCGAATTGCTGAGCGAAGCGAAGCATCCTGTTTGGGATTTTGAATAGCCGAATGGTCCCCCCCCCCTTATACCTTTAGTTTACTAGAGGTATCTTCCTCTTTTTATTTTTACTATATTCATATATGTATGCCTAGGCCCAACTCTATAAGCTAAGCTCCACAGACCAAGCTCCATAGGCCAAGCTTCATAGGCCAAGCTTCATAGGCCAAGCTCCATAGGCCAAGCTCCACAGGCCAAGCTCTATAGGTGCAGCTCTATAGGCCAACGTGCATTTGCATCTGCCAAAAAAGCCAGCTCAGCATAAAGGCCCAAGGCCTTCCCCTGGTTAGTTTCATAGGGACTAGAGATAGCATGCAATATGTTTGACATGCGTTCCAGCACTGTACGGTCCACACCTAAAAAAAACAAAAAAAAAACACGTTTCAATTAATGTGTTTGGACGAAATTCAGACCTACACTGGGCGGCAAATCGAAGGAGTGAGAGGGGTGAAGGAAAGGGAGAGGGGGAGGGGCCACGAGAGGGGGCGAGGTGAAAGGGGCGAGGAGGGAGGGAGAGGTGAAAGGGGTGAGGATGGAGGTGAAAGGGGACGTTAAAGGGGTGAGGAATGGAAAAGGGGGGGGGGGACGAAGCTCAGGCGCATCCACGCGGCGGGGCGCGCGCTGCACACAGATAAAAATTTGGCCAAAAAACTCGGCAGAGTGAATCGGAGTGGCTAATTTTTTCTCTATCGTAAAGACGACACTTTTTCCTATCAACTCAGCCTAGAACGGACGTTGGGCTCCGTAGGGCTTTTAATTCCGCCCAAGACGACTTTAGGATTACGATTTTTCTGCCGTCTTCTACTAAAACGGCTGCATATTGGTCATTTGCTGCCCAAAATGCAATCGCAGAGCAGTTTTAAAATGGTTAGAGAGTGCCCTTGACGGAGCTGTGCCTGTTTTGCCTGTCCATTTACAACGGAAGGCACGTAAAATTTGTGAGTTAAAAAAAAATTACCTTCAAGATAACACACATTTCTTTGTTCACTCCCCTAATGTCCCAGTTGTAAACACATTGAAGGTCAACAAAGTAGTGAGTTTTGAGTAGCAAGAACACAGAAGAGAGTTATTAGAAGATAACTGAAAGAGCCAAAAGCATCAACTATGGCGCCGGTGCAGTTTACTCCCAGCCAGATGGATGAGGCCCTGAGGAAGGCTGTCTCAGATTACCTCTGCCAGAATGAGGATTTGGCCACTCTGTTCACCTCAGACAGGGCCAGCAAAGACTTCTTTGGGGCTTACATTGCCGACATAGAAGTGTGGGAGAAAATAGTTGTCTATGAGGGATTCAGTGCCCTGAGGATCCTTGGCCTTGCAAAGCAATCCTATGATGCATAGGTTGCAAGTGTGGCCACAAAGTCGGCTGAACACAAGACAGTGGTGTTCAAGTATTCCGCTAGAGGTGGGGAACAGGAGAAGACCTTTGATATGACATCTAGCTTTGGAGAAGTCCTGGCGCTCCTCATTTTCATCTTTGTCAACAGGGGCTGCACATGGGAAAAGATCACCCAGAAGATCAGTGACTCAGCTAAGAAATTCCTAGAGCTTGCCAAGGAAATCTTCAACCTAGACACGGATGTGCATGCTGGAGGGTCTTCCCTTGGTTCAGATGTGGTGACTGTTGCCAGGCTAACACAATGTGTTCCCACTTATGCCCTGGAGTATTACGCAATGAACAAGGCAAAGACTTTCTTTTCCATTGCTCAGCTCCACTTGAGCCCAGACGATGTGGGTCCTGTTGTGCTCTGCCCATTGCTGAACACAATCCTTCCGCAAGCAAACACCACATGGGCCGTTGATCAGAACCCCCATTCCATTGCTTTCCTGTCCCATGCTCTTATGGACAGGGCGATCAACAGAAAGAAAGACAAGTTCACTGACCTGGCCCAGTTGTTCAGTCACTATGAGGCCTCATTCAGAACCCCGGTTTTGGACAACAAGGCTAGGGAACTGCTCAGGAAGCGTTATGGCCTGGCATCTGACAATGGCGTCAGCGACCGCGGAAGTGGGGTGCAGGGGGGGCCAACGCCCCCCCCCCTGTTTTCCTGCAAACTAAAGTGGGTTTTCGCAGTATCTAGATCTAGAAATAAAAGTACTGGTGCGCTGGCAAGAACGGTGGGTCGGAAGATCAGGTTCGAATATTTTGATAATAACGAGAATAAGGAGGAACAAACTCGTGTCCGTGTCAGTCAAAACAAAACTCGCGGCGGCTCGACGCTCGGCTCCCGCTCCCGCCGGCCGGCGGCGATTGTTGTCACGCCGCGTTCTCGTAGCGGCCGCGTATTCCCCATCACCCCTTCCCCCTCGCGGCGTTCGCTTCGACGCGCGGCGCGCTGGCGCTCCTCATTTTCATCTTTGTCAACAGGGGCTGCACATGGGAAAAGATCACCCAGAAGATCAGTGACTCAGCTAAGAAATTCCTAGAGCTTGCCAAGGAAATCTTCAACCTAGACACGGATGTGCATGCTGGAGGGTCTTCCCTTGGTTCAGATGTGGTGACTGTTGCCAGGCTAACACAATGTGTTCCCACTTATGCCCTGGAGTATTACGCAATGAACAAGGCAAAGACTTTCTTTTCCATTGCTCAGCTCCACTTGAGCCCAGACGATGTGGGTCCTGTTGTGCTCTGCCCATTGCTGAACACAATCCTTCCGCAAGCAAACACCACATGGGCCGTTGATCAGAACCCCCATTCCATTGCTTTCCTGTCCCATGCTCTTATGGACAGGGTGATCAACAGAAAGAAAGACAAGTTCACTGACCTGGCCCAGTTGTCCAGTACTGAGGCCTCATTCAGAACCCCGGTTTTGGACAACAAGGCTAGGGAACTGCTCAGGAAGCGTTATGGCCTGGCATCTGACAATGGCGTCAGCGTCCGCGGAAGTGGGGTGCAGGGGGGGCCAACGGCCCCCCCCCCCCCCCGAAATCAAACGGGGGGGGGCGCAGTGGCGGAGCCACGGGGGGGCTCAGCCCCCCCCAGCTCGGTTTCGGCCCCCCCTATGAAACGTCCAAATCCGAGGAGAACGGAAACGGGGGGGGGGGGGTCCAGCCGGCCGGCCGGCAAATAATGACACTCGCGGGGCAGGAGCGCCTGGAGTCTCTCCTGTTCATGGCCGCTGAGCAAGAAGGAGGACGACCTGGTGGCCACCTTCTGCGCGGCAAAGGACCGCCGTATGATGCTGGGTTTCACTTTCACTCTTAAGCGCCTTGTAGGTAGGCAACCCTCAGTACGCGTTCCCCTGTAAGGTAGGCAATCTCCTAAAAAAAGGTCAGCGCCCCCCCCAGCTCGGCAGTCTGGCTCCGCCACTGGGGGGGCGCAGCCCCCCTGTTTTCCTGCAAACTAAAGTGGGTTTTCGCAGTATCTAGATCTAGAAATAAAAGTACTGGTGCGCTGGCAAGAACGGTGGGTCGGAAGATCAGGTTCGAATATTTTGATAATAACGAGAATAAGGAGGAACACACTCGTGTCCGTGTCAGTCAAAACAAAACTCGCGGCGGCTCGACGCTCGGCTCCCGCTCCCGCCGGCCGGCGGCGATTGTTGTCACGCCGCGTTCTCGTAGCGGCCGCGTATTCCCCATCCCCCCTTCCCCCCTCGCGGCGTTCGCTTCGACGCGCGGCGCGCTGCGGGCAGCAACCTGTCGATTCTTTCGACTAGCCCAGTGGTTTGTTTATTCGTTTTATGCGTCGCGTTGCGGCGTGCATTGTTTTGGCATTCACGGGACTGCCAAGGGCTCATCGCACAGTGAATGCACGGAGTCACAGTGCAGTGTCATCACACACAATGAAGAAAATAGGGTACTTGAACGAATCCCTGGACCGGAAGTCAAAGAACAAAAGTAAGAACGACAACCGCTTCTGCGCATGAGCAGACGCCAACCTCGACGCCAACGCAGAGTGGAGGGGGGACGTCTGCGCATGTGTAGAAGCAGTTTTGGTTCTTACTTTTGTTCTTTGACTTCCGGCCCAGGGATTCGTTCAAGTACCCTATTACAAGTTTATTTCGACCAAAAAGGAAAGTCGCTGACTCAGAGCAACTTGAAGGTACGTAAACAGTGTTTCCGCCGTTACCTCGCCTGGTATCTTTGCGCTCGAGTAATTACTGGTGTTTGCCGTTTTATTTTGATCAGCTGCACGCTCGAGTTCGACTCCAACCCATGCTGCCCCGTTAGCCCTGGCCTTGAAACCGAAACGTGCCAAAGTGGTGGATTCTGACAACGACAGTGACGTTCCAGACGACCCACCCGTTCAGGATGAACCAGCATCGAACAGACCTTCCTCTCGTAAGTACTATTTATTTTAAAAACATCGTTAAAATTTCACTGCTGTGTCTTCAAAACCATTTCTCCGGTTTCATTTCTTTGTTTACAGCTACAAGTGCTCCAGTTGCGTCTTCTTCTTCAGCGACGTGTGATCTGACCGGAAACAAGCTCACCACGGACATGGACGGCAGTAGCAGTGACGGGGTACTGATGGCTGAGGCTGACTCTTCCAGTGCGCGTAAGTTCCTTAACAATTGTACACTAAAACACGCGCGGCGCGTGAACTTTTTATTATTAAGGAGAGGGCATATTCTTTTTGCAGTCGGTTGCGGTTCTGTTCTTTCGCGTACTGACTGCACACCTTCAAATCGAACGAAAGGCAATGGCAAGTGCGTCAGAGTAACACACTGTAATTTTATGTTTTTACTTTAGCGGTCGCTGCTGCTGAAGCAGTGCCGTTCCCTGATGAACGGTTCGTGCCACCAGTGATGTTCAACTTTCCCAAGAACGACTCTGGGTGCCACTGCGTTCGAGATTGGTTCTCCAAGTACGTGTGGCTCCACTACGATAACAACAATGACAACGTTCTGTGCTTCACATGCATCCAAGCTCGTCGCCTTGGGAAACCCGGCACCACGCGTGGCAATGAGGAAGCATTCATCAGCGTTGGGCTGCGGAACTGGCGGAAGGCTGCGGAGAAACTACAGTCACATGACACTTCGCAGCACCACCGTGAGTCCGCTGATTATGTTTTTCAAGCAACTAAGGGAGTGTCTATAGCAGTGAGTCTTAGTGCGCAATTGAAAAAAGAGCAGCAGACTGCACGTGTGGCTATGCGCACTGTCATTAGTTCCATTCGGTACCTCGGCCGATCTGGCCAAGCTCTGCAGGGCACGACTTCTGACAAGGGTAACTTAATGGATTTTTTGCACGAAAGAGCTTTGGAATGCCCGGAATTAGCCAACTGGATTAACAGGCGCGACAACTGGCTCAGCCATGATATTCAGGATGAAATTATTGAAATAATGGCCCACAAAGTCCAACGTAAACTCATCTATGACATAAATGGCAGTCCCTTCTTCGCCCTTATGGCTGATGGAACCACTGACAGGATTGGAAATGAGCAATTTTCGACCTGCTTTCGTTACGTAGACTTACAAAGTTTGAAGCCAAAGGAAATTTTCATGGGCTTGTATAATGCCGACGACGGCACTTCTAAAACATTGCACACACTGACAAAACTTTTCGTAATTTTACGACAAATTTGATCATGAATGCTTCTTAATTTTTACGAATGCTTCGTAAAATACGTTCTATGAAACATTCATAAGAAAAGGATTACGAATCCTTCGTAATTGTTTTGGAAAAATTGCCTGAAAGTGACCGAAAAGTACCCAAAATCTATGAGTTCTTCGTAAAATAATGAACCATTCATCGTTAAATTTTTCGTAAATTTACGATTTTACAATGGGAAAATACTGTACAAGGATGGCTCATTTAAAAAACCTTATGAAACATTCATAAAATTACGAATGATTCGTAATATTATGAAAAGCACATAGAGAAAATTATGAATTATTCATTTAAGTAAGAATAATTCGTACTTTTAAGAGAAAAATTATGAAATATTCATAAAATTACGAGTGATTAGTAATATTACGAATGGCTCATTAAAGAAAATAATGAATCATTCGTAAAGTTACGAACAGCTCGTGATGCTTTAACGAAAAAACTAGGAAACGAAACATTCATAATGAAATATTATGAATTATTCATATGTCTTATGAAGCATTCGTAAAAAAACAAGTTATTCATAAAAATAATGAATCATTCGTCATAAAAATATTCGTAAAAATATGAATGTACTATGGGAAAATACTATACAAGAATGGTTCATAATTTTACGACTTTTCTTTTATCAGTGCAAAACAGTGACTGATGTAATGGTGCGTCAGACGCTTCCCACTCGTAATCTACGAGGCCACTGTTTCGATGGCGCAGCGAACATGTCCGGCCGCCTTAACGGTTTGCAAAAACTGTTGACAGACGACCAGCCAAAGTCTATATATGTGCACTGCTCAAATCACTCCCTTGACTTGGTCATTCAGGAAGTTGCAAAGAAATGTGAACTTGTTTCCAACTCCATTTCTCTGGTGAAAGATGTTTCCAATGCAATCTTAGAGTCGTCCAAACGGAAGTCCATATTTGCCAACATAGTGTTGCAGCCGTGCAGTGGAACTGTTGAGGACTCTGATTCTGCCCCCTTGAAACCAAAGCGGCTCATCGCATTATGCCCAACTAGATGGTGCGTTCGTGCCAAGTCCATGAGGCGCTTTGTAGAAAACTACGCAAGAGTGCGGGAAACTCTAAATGTAATGCTAGATGATGAGTCATGTAACATAACAGATGAACGCAGAGCCACTCTTCGTGGCTACCAGGGGAAAATGAGCGAGTTTTCTACACTTCTTGCTCTTAATATTGCCCTTGCGATCTGTGAGCCAGCTGAGCGCCTCGCTACAGCCCTGCAAAGCATCAACTACACTGCTACTGGGGCGCAACAATCTGCCAGGGCACTTATGGAAGTGTATGACTCTATTATGGGTGAAGCAGATTTTAATCGCATACGGGCAGCTACAGAAATGGCTAATACTGAGCAAAATATGGAACTGTCGATGCCCACGGCGCCCCGTGCACGAGCTCCCCCAAAGCGCCTGGGTCAGATTGGCGGCAAAGCTCCACCAGCTCAGCTGTCGCCACAGTGTCGTGACAGTCTCCGCATGAAGTTCATCTCCATTTTGGACTGGTCCAAAAACGAGATAGAAAGAAGGTTTGAGCAAGCCGGTATGAATCGCCTGGCCAGGCTTGAAAGTCTCCTGCTGAGCAGTTCCAGCTCCAACTGTGAAGACTTGTCAAGCAATGACCTCCGAGACGCACTAGGTGTTCTTGCAACCGACTTCGATCTCGATTTGCTTGCGACACAATTGAAGTTAGCTGGGAAAGCTATTCCTTTAGTGAAGACAGTCCAGGAGTACGCAGAGAAACTCGCCGACCTACCCCAAATAGCAAGAGAAATGATAAATCAGGTAGAGCTGCTAGTAATCTTGCTTCTTACTATCCCTGCTACTTCAACCACATGCGAGCGGTCACTGAGCGCACTCGCACGTCTTGGAATATTTCTTCGCCTTCCAATGAAGCAGAAACGACTGACTCACTTGGCCCTTCTTCATGTTCATAGGGAAGAAACACTGGCTCTGAATCTGGATGAAATTCTGAACGAATTCGTTTCCAGGACGCCTGAGAGGCGCAAAGTTTTCGGTCACGCTCTGTAAATTCTCTTCTGCCATATTCACTGTACTACCCTTCTCACAACCATTGTATATTTAACCTGTAATTGTATCTACATAAGAATAAAACAACTGTTGTTTCAATACTTCTACATTTCTATTGGTTTCGTTGTCAAAAAGTGTGTGTGTGTGTGTGTGTAAGAGAGAGAGAGAGAGATCAATCTGGATTCTTGCCCCCCCCGCCACGAAGCACTTCCGCGGTCCCTGAATGGCGTGCACTTGAAGCCTGCTTTCCTCCGGGCTTCTAGGGATTGCTTTGAGACCCTTCGAACGCTATATGCCAGCGACCCGGACCTTGATAAGGTCATTGAGGACATCCAGCATCTTAGAAATTGACGGGCCCATGGTGGTCAAACAAAAAAGAAAAAGTCTGGTCTTTTCACTTCATCATCGTCATCATAATCAGCTTCTTGGCTTCTTCTCTTTTTATGAGAAGCAGATGGCTTTTCAAAATCATCACTTAATTCTGACTCTTCAACCTGAACAACAGCGTTACTGGGCTGTCAGAAAAAAGGAGCTGGAGGATTCCCTGTACTACGTACAGCAAGGCAGCAGAAGTAAGTTTTTGAATCACCCACTCGTCTTCCTTTCCCTTCCCTTATCGCCGGCACCTCGCACGCCGCTCTTCGAAAGTCGTAGGTTGTAGCGCCTGTGAGATAGGCGACCGCTCCGTCCTGCAACACACCGGTGTGGAGACGGTGGCCTATCTTGCCCCTGCCGCCACCACACTACTGCTATCTTCGTCTGGACCACAAATGATCGTATGCCTGGTGTGTTGCGAAACGGAGCAGTGGCCTGCAGACTGATGCAGAGAGTCGTTTTCGTCGCTCTGTCTCTCTCGCACTCATGGGGTGTCCCGTATAGGTGCGAGAGAGACAGAGCGACGAAAACGAGTCTGCAGGCGCTAGTGAGTGCTCTGCTGAAGGAGGCCCTTGTACGACCACTCGCGGACCCCCGTTAAGTCGCGTTTCCCACTTTGCAGACTCGGTCAGCAGACCAACCTCAGGAGGTAGCCCCCTGCCAACAGTGAGGGAAAGAAACCCAGGAGGTGTCCCGATGCCACGCCCGCCGCGCTATCCACGGCGCTGTGCACTTGCTGCCCCCACTGACTCCCATCTGCGACACCGCGGCTCCCACAGTGGCCGCCGCAATCTTGTGAAGCAAGTCAGCAGTCCCCCCGTTGGCCCAAAACCGCGGTGGCGCTGAGTTGCAAGGTGGTTCTACTGGCCAGGGGAAGGCCTTCGGCCTCGATGCTGAGCTAGATTGTGCTGCAGATGCAAATGCATGTTCGTCAGTAGGAATTTCTTGGTTACGTGCGAGTTAAACAGTTCCGTACATAGTATAGGGAAATGAATTGTCTTGACGGGAAAGTATTGGTAGTCCGTAAATGAAAATAGAATTTTACACTACAGGAAATTGTCATGTGCAAAGAATTGAGTTGGCTGGATTGAAAGTATGTTTATTGTAAAAAGAAGAAATAAAATCTTTGATATTGTAAGTTTTTGAACATGGCACTATGGTTTTTACTGACAAATGGCAATGAAAATGAAACCTTCAAGAAAAACAGGGGAAGATATTAAAAAAATTATAAAAGTGTTAAATGTTATATGAAAGTTCAATGGCATTTGGTGCCATTTAATCTATCTGTTCGAAATGAAATCTTAATATTTTTTGAAGGAGAATGGTGGTCTAAGTGCTGGTTTATCATTGGTTTTTGGAATATACCGCAACATCGATGTGATCAGGAGGGTCCCAGCATAATTGACGAGAGGGGCTGCTTGCAAGGTGAGCACCTCGGCGCCTCCATCGAGCAGGTGGGCTCCGGTGACAAAATCCTCTTGGCTACCCATTCGGCGTGCCAGCCAGCGGTGGTTGGGGTTTTGTAGGGTTGCTTCGACCTCGATGAGTGACCCTACAACCACTTGGGGCAAACCCCGCCGTCTGGCGTGGCGAATCAGCCCTCGAGCCACTTCTGCAGTGACCTCCACTGCTTCAGGAAACCTAAAACATGATCGAACGGTTTCGTTGGTTCACCAAAAGCACGACGTGACGGCCCTCTTGGCACCAAAAGTTACCCACCCACGCTGAGACCTAGAACCTTCGAAATTGCTCCAAATAACGATAAAACGTACCTTAAAATTTCTTCGGCGTAAATTTGTCGCGCTGGAGTATCCTCATTCAATGCCCTGGAGGTAAGAGCAGCTCTGAGCCGAAGGAGAGCGACAAATTGCACTTCTGGTGTGTTCATCTTCATTGAAGGCCGGTTCTTCGACAACCCGGTAGTTCATTCATGCTGGGCATTCTACGACTCTGCACCGGCAAAACGTCACCCTATTGCGCACATGGGTGCGCTGAAATACAAAGTCTCTTACAATATACACGAGGCTGTTATGCCTGACCCCCCTGCACAATGTCAACCACGATTTCAGCCATGGCGAGGCGAGCGAGGAACAATATACAACCACTCGAAGGGCAGGAAAGAACTGAACGAGACCAGTACCAGTGCGGCCACGGAAATGCCGGAAAAGTGAAACTTGCCTGAGCATTGCCAACCTCCTCAAATAATGGGCAAATTTGAAAGAGAGTGTCCTGACAGCTAAATTACTCTGTAAATCTGCAACTTATTTTATCCTTCTTACACATACCAACGTTTATCATGATGCAGAAGACTGAGTCCCGGGACCCTTGGTGAGGTGTCACGTTCATCGTTACATCGGCACCAGTACCAGCTGCACTACAATTCAAAGCTCCAATTCTGGGTGCCACCGCCGAAACGGAAGAAGTGGGCCAAAGCTAAGAAAGGACAAGACAGACTGACGGACCCTATCGATATTAAATTAAAAAAATATTTTTTTTTCTTAAATGAATGAAGCTAAAAATGTGCATGGAAGGTTTCAGATTCAGGGGTTTCAACCTTTAAGTTAGGTGAGTAATTTCTTAATTATTTGGAAAAAGATAATTCAGAAGTCACTTGTTTCATTAGCTAATACGCTTCACTTCACTGTCATAACAACAAAAATTTGGCTGCAGAAATACTTTTTGTCGTCTTGCTTGGAATTTTGTCTCAACTGTCGACAAATTCTCTATTGCCAAGTGAGAATTTCTCAATACACTGTAAGTGACATATCGAATAGAACACCTACAAAATCAAATTTATTTTAATGATTCCCAGCTCAAAGTCCGTCATGATTTTCTGAGGACCATCGCCACGGGCCCTGAACCTGGCCGCAGCGTCTTTGACGCTCTGGAGGACCGCGGTGTAGTGTGCCTCGGTCTTGGACGGCAGCAAAGCGAGCACCAGGGGAACAGCAGTGGTGACCTCTTCGTCGTCCACAGTGGCTCCGGGTCGCTTGACCAGCCCCAGGATGGAGAAAATGTGGGGGAAAATGTGTGGGGCCGTCTTAAAAAAGTCACGTCAAAGAACCACATGGAACACTTCATCAGCAGTTCCACGTTTCTCTTTGTTCCGAAAACGACGACTCTATTCCTCCTGGCTTCCTCGTCGTCCTCGTCTCGGTTGTCGTAGGAGTCGTAGAGTATAGCTATATTCAGTTAAGGATCCGCAAAGTGAGCGAAGCAAAGTCGGCGAAGCGAACTCGGCGAAGCGAACGCCAGGCAGCGAAGACTGAGAAGGGTGGGGGGGTCTCGCCGTGTGTGGAGCTCGGTGCAGAGCCATCTAGCGGTGACGAGCGGTACCAAATAAACAAAGGCCGAGCGGTTGTTTTAGCTCTCGCGCTCGCGCTCTGGCAGCTTTAGCGTTGCAAGATTACGGTACGGTTTCGCGCCATTTGTGCCTCTATCTCTCTATATGGTATAATAGCACTCTCTGGTCGTCATAATGGATGATGAGGTAGTTGATTATTCGCTGGTTGACACCAATGGTGACGTTTATATAAAAAGAATCAAGAAAAGTGACAAGCATAAGTATGATCTTGGTAAGCCCTTGTGTTCAAATCATCGAATTAAGGTTAGGCTATCGGCGTTCTTTCACTTCAACCTGCTTTCTCCACTCCAGATCATCATCTAGTGTTCCGCACCCTAAAGGAACTAAAATTGCAAAAGCAAGTCCCTGTTGAGAACAGGAACAATCTTAAGAGGGGTGAGCTCAGTGTTCCGTGGTTTGATTCCTGCCTGTCCCCACTTGTTGCAATAATGATTTGCTTGGTCCTTTGCAAGGTCCTGCCAGGAGTAACGGCCCTAAGGGCAACCCAAAGAATGGAGCCAAATGGACCTCCGAATCAGTCCAAGAATTACTGCAAGAGTGTCTCAAGATTCGACACGTATTACGAAGTGACGCCCTGGTGCCGATCGAAATGTGGAGGAATGTAGCATACGCAATAAACTCTCGAGGCTATGATCCAGGCTTCAATGCTGAACAATGCCGTGAAAAATTTAGAAACCTCAAAAGCTATTATGTCAAAGTAAAGGCTGGCTTGGCTGCTCTAAAAAAAAAGTGGCCCCAAGAAGACGGCATGA
This sequence comes from Stenchaetothrips biformis, assembly GCA_030522485.1. NCBI lineage: Eukaryota > Metazoa > Arthropoda > Insecta > Thysanoptera > Thripidae > Stenchaetothrips > Stenchaetothrips biformis. Next base: position 12,717,750 of record CM060100.1, read on the forward strand.
AGGCCATACTAGATGATCCTCTCCACCCTATTCAAGGTAATGTGATATGGATCGTTTCATTTTGACACGTAACCAGAAAAATTTGGACATTTATTTTCTACTTTTTTACTATTCCAGATGATGTTTCTTCTGAGTTGGTTGAAGGTGCTGCTGGCCACACTCAAATGGTTGAATCAGCTGCAGACCGGTCTCTGGACGAACCTGTAGTTACATTACAAACTGAAATGGTCGATCCTGTTCCAGAACACACTGAGGGTGTTGTACCTGGAGATCAGATTCAATTATTAGTTGCTCATTCCAATAGTATTGAATTAGGTGCCAACAGAGGTATGAATATGGAATGCACATATGTCTGGTGGGATTTCCACTTCTGGCATTATTTATTACTGTTGTATTTGATTTGCAGAAAATAATATTATTATTCTCCCTTTACACTTTGAAGAAAATGAGTCATCGTTCATAAATCTACAGGCCTCAGGCAGCCTGCTTCGTGATACCACAGCAGATGTGAATGCTGCCACAATTTCCCATCTACACTTTGAAGGAAATGAGTCCACGTTCATAACTCTGCAGGCCTCAGGCAGACTGCTTGGTGATACCACAGCAGATGTTAATGCTGCCACAATTTCCGATCTACACTTTGAAGGAAATGAGTCCACGTTCATACCTCTACAGGCCTCAGGCAGACTGCTTGGTGATACAGCAGATGTGAATGCTGCCACAGAACAAGGGGCCTCGGATGGCAATCAAGGTACGTGTGACAAATAATGCATATGGTGAGGATGAAGGGGCACCACTTTCAATTCCATTTTGATTGTTTCAGGCAATGCAAGTCCTGAATGGCTATCGGTATCACCCTGCCCTCAACCAGAAGTAATCACGTTGAATGATTCCGATGTGAGCGACTTAGGAGTTGCTCCTCTCCATTGTGACGTTCTGTTGAGCCCAAAAATGGAGATTGCTTCTCCCGGTACGAAAAGTTACTTTTTTATTTGATCTTGAGCTTTAAATGTACTCGAGTTATATCTTTGATTTCTTATAGATATGAACAACAACGAGCCTCTTGACATGGTGACCCCAAAAATTGAGATTCTTTCCCCCGGTATGAACGTACTATTCTTCTGTTCCTTGGTTTCAAATATGTACATGACTCATATCTTGTTTTTCTTTCAGATAAAAATAAGACACCTGATGAAGTCGTGACTATTGAATCAGACTCTGAAGATCTCATTAATTGTCAGTTAGTTTCACCAAAATGTTCCTTGAATGTCCTCAATGGTCAGTGCACTTTTTTTATATAACATCATAATCACATTTCCAATTCATCCACTCATTTACTTTTTAAATCCTGCAGCTACCGTGGGGCAAATGACGTTTGATACTAATGTTGCCACTGCGTCTACACCAGGGGCAGCATCTCCATTATTGTTGCGCTCACCTGCAAGAAAAAAATCGTCTTCTGGATTTGTCTTTCGCAGTGAGTGATATTTATTCCATTGATTGGTTTCCATGCAACTACGTTTGCAATTTATAACTGTTTTCATTTTTAGGCCCCACCAACAAGACACCCAAACGCAAGGTTCCAGCTGTGAAACTTCTTTGGGACTCAAAGACAACTGACTTTTTTGTGGAAGCCTGCGTCTCCAAGAAGAAGGCTATTCAGAAGGCTGAAATACCGTTAAATGTTTGGAAAGAGATAAAAACAGAAATGAAAGAAATTGGGCACAATGAAAAGTGGGAGTGCTACAGAGCAAAATTCAGTCAGATGAATGAGTATTTTGCCAATTCTCTTTTAAAAACACGTGGCATGATCTGTGGTACAATGTGGCCATATTACCATCAATTTTGTTGCATCCATGATATACCAATTGACTTCGTCCCTTCGGATGTTGGTGATGAGACTCCTGATGCAGATGTAATTCTCACGCCATCCAAAAAGAGTAAGTAAATACCACATGATTTTTTCAGTTTGGTTGGCTATCTTCAACTGTTACTTTACCCCTATAATTCCAGGGCGTATTTGGGTTACTGCGGCTGAAGAGCTCCTCATAGCATCGTATGCAGATAGAAAGGAGAAATTTGACGGATCAAAATCTGCTATCAGGCACAGCACTCTGTACAATCAAATAGCATCTATTATGAGGAAGAATGGTGTTAACGTGAATGCAAAGCAATGTAAGTCACACATGAACGAACTTATCGATTCTTTCAATAAGGCATTTGATTCGAGCCGTGCCACTGGTCAAGGTGGCATTGAATTCATTCACTTCGACGAAATGCTGAAAATATTTAAAGATAGCCCCGCTCTTGTCACACCTGTAGCTACTTCTGTAGGGAGAGGGCTCAAATACACGGTCAATGGTGTAGAAATTAATGAATGCAGCACTGGCACTCGCACTCGCCCCAAAACCACATCAGATTCAAAAAAATGCTCAGGTAGCAAATCCAAGAAAAGAGTTTTTAAGACCTACTCTGAAGAACTGATGGAGAAGCAAATTGAATTGAAGGAGAAGCAAAATGAGGAGTTTAGATTGATGAGGGAGGAGTTCCAGAAGAGGAGTTTGGAAAGGGCCAAAATGATTGAAGGACTTGTTAAACTAGCTCAACTTCAAGTGCAAACGCCCAAGTGAAAGTTTGGAATTGACTGACTATGTTTAATTTGCCATTATTGTTTGTACTGTCATATTATCTTGTTCAGGTGCGTACCTGAAGCTTGTTAAAAACTTGAGGAATGTTACATTGCTCAATTTTTACTTCTACTAATTTAAGTGTTCAATATTTATGGTTTGATTTATTTTCAACGTATTTTATGACTTTTGTTTGCCCATTCTGGGCAGTTAAACTTATTGTCGACGTAACTTGTCAATGATTGATATTTTTTTTTCTAGTCTTGGACAATGTCCTGTGTATTATTTCCATATCTGTAAATTTTACTCAGGTTGGGTTTTGCCCAGACAATGACTTTTTCTTTTTTACTGTTTGGGACTAAGTGCAATTGTAGTTAATAATAAACAAAACTTTGAAGATTCAGTATGCTTTAGTATTTTATTCAATTGGATCATGGAAATTACCAGAGTTAAACAAGGAAAAACCTCATGTACAACAAACTTGCTGTTGAGAAATATCACTGATGAATTACATGTTAAAAGTGCAAACAGTTGGAAAATTTATTATAAGGCTCTCCAAAACTGTTAATTTTGCCAACAGCAATTTTATTTAAAAAATTTAAACCCTAAAACATTTTAATAACCAACACTCCACACCGAGTCAACAACATTTTGTGTGAGATGCAGAACCATACTACAAAAATATGATATGAGAAAAAAAATACTTATTGAACAGAATAGAAAACATTGCAGGGCAAAAAATATAATATTGCAAGTATCTTAAAGAAAAATATAGTTTATTAAATGCCTACCATACTGAATACTGAACATCACTAAATTTCAGACTAGATAAAAATATACACACTTTACTGTCAGACCTCACAATGTTTATAGGAAATTTCCAAGTTCAGCCATGATGTGCATGCGCTTCTCTTGACCTCTCAATTCAGCAGCCTGCATTATTGGGATTAAATTGGGGTTCAAATCATTTTCTCCATTTTCATCTTCAAACTCTTCATCACCTAGAATTTCATTATTATTCACAGGCCTCCTCAATTCATCTTCCTGAAATTAAGACCAAATATTCAAAGTATAAGGTAACTTTTACATATCGTAATTGTCCCACAATTAGGCAAACATATTTACATCAAACAGTTGTTCTCCTTCAGAAATGAGGAAATTGTGAAGCACAAAGGAAGCAGTTACGTGATCCACCGCAACTTCTTGATTCCGAACATGCAGAAACTTGATTCTCCGCCACTTTCCCTTGGCACGACCAAAGGCGTTCTCTACTCTTGCCCTACATTGTGATAGCCTTCTGTTGAAATTAAGCTGCAGTTCATTCAGATGCCCATCATTGCGGAATGGAATCATCATCTGCAACAGTAAACAGATTTTTGAACCCATCCCGACACATCTCTTCTCATAAGGAAGCAGACATGAGCTGAATTGAGTGCTTACAAAGTCTGACAATATGTACGCCCCGTCGCCAAGAAGATGCTCTTGATGTGCTTGAAGTCGTTCTCCTCTCAGGATATCATTGCATAGATCACTTCTACGGAACACCCTGCTGTCATTTAACCTGCCGGGTTCACCAACATACAGATCTCTCACACATAATGTACTGTCAACAACAGCTTGAACAAGTAAACTGTATGTCTGGAATCTGTTGCGGTATGCTGCACGATTGGCAACTGGGGCAGTAACATAAATGTGTGTGCCATCGATGCACCCTGAGACACCTGGAAACCCAGTTGCTCTCAAAAAGGTATTACTGATTTCTGCACGCTCCTCTTCATTTGGCCAGACAATATATCTTCCTGCCAATTCCCTAAGGGCTTGGATGATATATGAATAAAAATAATAGAGAGTGCTGGGATACACTCCGAATCTAAGTGCCACACTCCTGAACGTGTCAGGTGTGGCCATCAGCCACACTACCATTAAGACAATATCACGAAGATCAGTTCTGTGTCTCCTAATCCTTCCATTTGCTTCCAAATGTGCTTCAATGGTATCAACAAGCCTCTGTAAAATAATTTCTTAATAATTACATTTTTAGACGTAACATACCTAAAATATAAGTCAAACATTTGTCTACTCACCCCAAAAACATGCTTGGACATCCTGAAGTGTAGCCTGAAGACTCGGTCGTTCATATTATGGTAGTCATTAATGTTAACAGTCACATGCTCCCACGACTCGAACTCATCTATTATAAGCCAAAAATGAAAAATATACAGGACACCAGAACAAAAAGAGGCAAAGCAAAGGTCATATTACAATAACGTACCTAACCCTATTCCCTCCTCCATCTCCATCCAATCGTTAGCAGCGATACGAGCAGCTGCCATCATCAAAGCAAATTCCTCGTCTTCTTCCTCTTGCAATAATGCGGCAGCAATGGCAAGCGGCGCCAGACCACCACCTGCCATTACTTTAGACAGTATTTTCACTTATTCCGACAGAATTTCAATCAATCTCAGACCGGCAGGCATCACCACCACCGTCAACAAACAAAACAAACTAAGAGTGAGTGTGTGTATATGTGTGTGTGAAAAAGTAATACATTTTACCGCTAGATGGCTCTGCACCGAGCTCCACACACGGCGAGACCCCCCCACCCTTCTCAGTCTTCGCTGCCTGGCGTTCGCTTCGCCGAGTTCGCTTCGCCGACTTTGCTTCGCTCACTTTGCGGATCCTTAACTGAATATAGCTTATGAAATCTTCTCCACCCAGCGTAATGCGGTATCTGTTCAGTCCAAGCCCAAAAGAATAACGCCCCTCCTATACGAGTGCCGTGCTGCTCCTAGTCAAGCCACCCACCTGTCAGGTATCTCGCCGAGCTCCTCCAGCAGCATAGGGTTCCTGGGCTGGTCCTTGGTGCGCTCCTTTCGCATAGCTTTCTTCAGGTTCTCCCGCTCAGGCAACTGACTCAGCACTCCAAGGGAGACCCGTGGAAGCTCAGTGCGCTGGCGGCAGCTCGGGGTGCTCAGAGGCGACTCGCTTGAGGTTGAGCAGCACCTTCTCGGCCTGGACATCCTCTTGGTTTGGATCGTGGGTATGATCCTTCGCTTTGATCACCTCCAGTTTGCTGTCCATGTACTGGGTTACTTCAGTAGCCTTGCATTCGCCCTTCCTCCTACAGTTCCAATAAGTTCTTTTCTTCTTCGAATCTCGCAGGTAAAATATAAACCCGTCATATAGCAGCTTAGAGCCGCCCCTTCTGGATACTATCATTTCTTGCTCACTCATTGCTAGCACTTTCCTGCGAGACCCAGTGCCGGTGTTACCCAGGCGACAGAGCAGAAAGGCAACAATGGAGCGCGGGAAAATGTGAAAGTGGGAAAATGCCTTTTTGGGAATATGATTTTGGGAACACCAGCATTGGGATATATATTTTTGGGGACGCGATAAATTGGGAAATACATTTTGGGAAAAAGGGGTGCGTACGGAGGAGGAGGGGCCGCAGTACCCCTCTGGGTCCCTCCCTCCCCGCAGAGCCGCGGAGCGCGCGGGGGCCGTCCAGGACACCTCCCAGGTCGCGGTTGCGGACAGCAGCAAGCCGCAAGCCATCCGCGCCACGGCCTCCACCTGAGACGCACGGCAGCCCCACTGCTGCCCGGCCGCCACGTCGGTAACGCGGACGTCAACGGCGAGGTGCGGCAGCGGTGCCCCGTTGGCATGGCGTCGTTGGCGGTGCCGTGGACGCGGCTGGGGGCAGTAGGCGTGCTGCTGCCCCGCCGCCACGTCGCCGACGCGCAGTGGCAGCAGCGCCACTGCCACCTCGGCGTTAAGGACGACGACGGCGAGGTGCGCGGCAGCGGCGGCGCCTTGTCGGCATGGCGTTGTGCGCGGCAGCGGCGGCGCCTTGTCGGCATGGCGTTGTGCGCGGTGCCGTGGACGCGGCCGGGGGCAATGGGCATGCTGCTGCCCCACCATCACCTCGACGACGTGCAGTGCGTGTTTTCAGGAAGAAGCTGGCCGTGAACAAGGAGCCCGCCGGGGGGAGACTCAGTAAGAAACAGGTAGACCCAGTGGACTGCGACGCGACAAGTACGACTCGCTGCTAGTCAGGGTCTCGTGACACGGTGCAGTACCTGAGGAAGGCCCGGCGGGACCGATTTTACTGCATGTGTTGGGGAATTTTTGAGCTGCTCTCTCTCTCTTTTTTGCAATAAATAGAAAAAAATGCATGACTATGGTTTGATTTATCTTGCTCAAAATGAAGGCACTACTTGCAGGGGGAAACAAAAATCAATTATTTATACTAAAAAAATAGTTTAATGTCACATTTACACACATGTACAGAAACTGCACATTAAAATCCTACTTATTATCACTATCACATTTTTGCAAGCTAAAAAAAACAACTTATTATTACTGTCACATGCAGACTAAAATCACTATCACATTTGCAGACTAAAATCATACTTTTATCATCACTATAACATTTTGATATCGTAAAAAGAAAGTATCAGACATACTTTTCATATTCTAACTTATTAACTGGAATGGCAAGGTATTCAATTTGGTCAACATTCATTTAAAAACAAACACTGTCTAGATTGCTGCAAGGAATAGCAATAACATCATTTGTCGGTTGCACAGCAGTTAAATAAGCAATACGTACATTTCGAACATTGTGAGCAAACCACACGATCCGTTCATACTTCTTAACAATTCAAAAATACTGAGCAGGTGCACAAAGGCATACTCTATTACAATTCGGGAAAATCTAACAAACTCTTTTATCTTACCTAACATGGGATTATTACTATTCAATTTGAATACATCATACATTGAACATCTTTTCGTACTGGTAACTCTGGCTTCACTTGTTAGAACGCCACTCGTTCGTAGCAAAAAAAAAAAAAAAAAAAAAAAAAAAAAAAAAGTTGAAAATGACCACCTTGTAAATTATGTTGATTTCTGATGATCCGCTTTGTACCTAGAGAAACATTGACATCAGTTGGAGACCTCCCAACTATCTTCATGTTTTCAGAAATTTGTTCAGCAACTTTATACTTCCATATGAGACTGAGAGTGCAGTGTATTACCGTGGCACACTTACGTTCTATGGCGGCATGCAGGCGCCCTCGTCCCCATCCGCCGCACGGCACCGCAGGGCACCCTGCAGGAAGCTGAGCTGGTCGTGGCTGCGCTTCTGGGCGCGCGTCAGTTGATGGAGTCAGCGGAGGTGGTGGTGGCTGCGCTTCTGGGCGCGCAATAGTTGATGCAGTCATCGGAGGTGGTCGTGGCTGCGCGTGTGGGCGCGCGTCAGTTGATGGAGTCAGCGGAGGTGGTGGTGGCTGCGCTTCTGGGCGCGCGATAGTTGATGCAGTCATCGGAGGTGGTCGTGGCTGCGCGTGTGGGCGCGCGTCAGTTGATGGAGTCAGCGGAGGTGGTGGTGGCTGCGCTTCTGGGCGCGCGATAGTTGATGCAGTCATCGGAGGTGGTCGTGGCTGCGCGTGTGGGCGCGCGTCAGTTGATGGAGTCAGCGGAGGTGGTGGTGGCTGCGCTTCTGGGCGCGCGTTAGTTGATGCAGTCAGCGGATCTTCAAGAATCAGCGCGCGTACTGGAAAACCAGAAAAACTGTAAGTCATATTTTTTTCGAAAGTGCAGGTCTGTAATTACCAGGAATCGCATTCATAGCGCACTGACATTTTGCCTGCAGCACCTCCAACCTCTCCTCGGCTGCCGCCACATTGGCCCTGGCAGCCTCCATCACTTCCTGCATCTTCCCCTCGAGGGCCTCCAGACAGCTGTCTATATGGGACACCTCCGCGGCCGCCCTGGCTTCAATGTCGCGCACTGGGAAACAAGGAAATCTGTTAGTCATAATTTTTGGAAAGTGCATGCCATGCCGTGCCCACTGTCCGTCCAATAGTTGGGCATGCCACAGCATTCTGCTTGCAGGTTTGGTAGTCAAAGTACGTCTGCTTGGTCAAAGAACATGTCTGTGATTAACAGGTATCGGAAACATAGCGCACTTACGGTACTCCTCGAGGGAGTCCAGGCGACTGCCGAACCGTTACGTTATTTTTTACAAGGTGTACCAAGGCATTTTGTTACCACACTAGTTACGTTACAAATCAGTGTAACGAACCGCGCTTCTCAAATTATACCGTTATAAAACTTTAGAACGTCTTAAGTGTTATTCTAGTATTGTTACAATGGTAACGTTACCGAAAAAGAGACACGGTGTAACGGTGCTCAAGTTGTAACGAAACGTATAGTGCAAACATCAAGGGTTACGATTGTAATCGTTCCGCTCCAAGTAACTCAATCGCGGTTCCAGTTGCAGTCCCGTTACAATTACGTCACAGACTGTTGGAACGGCATTCCCTGTTCCGTGGTTGGAACGGTTCTGGGGTAGAAAGTGGTTCCAGTTCCCAACCTCTGTAACTAGTGGCATAACGTAAAAATGTAACGGTACTACACACGGTGTCCTGATTGAGGCGGGTTGCCTAAAAGTGCCGGACTGTTTCTCCACGCTTCATTTTAATTTTTATCTATTAAGGTTGAGAAGTTTTGTCGGCCGCGTCGGCCCTGACCCTGCCCCCACGGTAAAAACGGTTCCCGGTTTTCCCAGGAAGCCTGTAGAAAAGACATAGGCGATTTCCAGGGAGTTTCTGGGAAAACCAGGAACCGTTTTTACCGCCCTTTCGCTGCCTCAATTTCCAGCCCAAGCCGGGACCTGGGCTAATTCTCAACGTCCTGGTTCCTGGTCTCCGCTGGCCAAAAATGAGTTGGGATTCTCACGGAACCCTCACGCTCACGGACGGGTCGCACGTAGAGGCAGCCTCTAGAGAAAAGCATGGAGAGCAAAGCGTGGTCAAGGTCAAAACAGCACCGCCGCCAGGACGCACCAGCAGCCCCACGCTACAATTCACCAGCCACTATCACCAGCCAGCCACCAGCGCAGCGCCGCCAGTAGCAGCGCCGGCAGCCGGCTGGGGTCCTTTTTAAACTTCCCGCTGTTGCGGCCGGGGAAAGTGCGAGGTTGCCAAGTTGAAGTTGTCGCGTGCGCGGTGCAAAGGCGGCGTGTTGGCAGCAGCGCTGTCGGATGTTGGATGCACATATTTCGCCGCCTCTTTTTCGGTGTTGTTTATAATCTACCAACAATAATCTGAGTCTACGGCTACATCCACTTGTACTCCAGTACGATAAACAAAACACTGGCACCCATAGCCATCTCAACCTGATATCGCGACACAGCAGAAAACAACGCTTTTACTTTGTTGTTTATGGTTTTGTTTATCTGTGGCAAGTTTCCATGACGACTCTAAGATTTCTCAACTTCTATTCAGTCTGTATTAACTGCATTGAGTTTGGTAATAATTTACTTTTGCATATTCCATCATAAGCCCCTTTTTAGTGGCATTTTCGCAAATGAGCGAGCGATGATATTCCTTTTGTGATGAATGTAAAAGGTGAGAAGGCTAAACTAGCATTCAAAGAGTAAGACAGGTTATGTCAGAGCTATCCTACAGGGGAATTATTTTTGATGCAAGTGATTCATTCTGTTTAACTGTGGACGTAAACACTATCATTTGGAGATTTACAAAACCTTTATTATCCAGGGTAAGTCATTTTAAGTTATAGTTTTAACTTTTAAAGATTTATAAATCAGTCAATTCATGTTTCACATAATAACAAACAATAATATTGAAAGCAAAATCATACAATATAATAAACTATGTGATGCATTACGTAAAGACAAATAAGATATTTAACTCATAAGTAATGAACATTTTTTATGTTACAGGGAAACAAAACAGCACGGAGCTCCAACCTATGCATCATCAGAACTGCCCATGTTGATAGAAGAGTTGCTGCCTCTTGGTGTCTCGGTTTCTGATTCTTCCTCAAAATCCATGTCATCCGAAGTAACTGCCTCGATGAGAAGTAGGATGTCTTTTTTGACAAGGTGAGAGTTGCTGTGGATCAGCACTAAGTCTTCAGTCATTTGTTGGGACAAGCCACTGCGTAAATAATGCAGTATGAATTTCAAGGCAGAAAAAAGCCTCTCCACACTGACTTGAGTTGCTGGTATTGCATGCAAAATAATTGCCATCAAATACAGTTCAGGCCACACTATTTTCTTGCCTTCCCACCATTTCAAGATAGAAGTTTTCCTGTCTTTTATTCTGGGGGTTTCACGATAGTAGGCTTCCAGCTGGCTTGTAATATCAAAGCGGCTATTTGTGGCTGAGGTTGATGCGGCTCTCTGAGCATCTTTGGCACTCAACATAGCCTCGATTTCATCGACATCATCTTCAGAAGGGGGCACCTCCTCGTCCACCTCTTCTCTTCCTTCTGTTTCTGATGGATGTTTCTTCTTTTCCAGCCGCACCCACAGCTTCCGGAGGAACAATTTGGCCGCCACTACTTCTGACTCATCCAAACAAGAAAAGTATCTTGGATCAAGAAATATTGTTGCCACAAATCCAGGGTATTCAAAGAGAGATGGAGCCTTTTCTTGACCAGCGAGATTGCTTCTTCCTGTATAAACTTGGCATCTTTCCCTTTCACACATTTTCTCCTCAATTAAACGTGAGAGAGGTGAGTCAATTTTTTTGAGTTTCAATTTACACTCCAACCATATGCCATACATGTCTCCTAATGTAAGTTGTTCTCCTTGCAGCGCTTTTGTTGCAGTCATTGCAGGTTCCAGAGACTCAATAAGCTTCAGAACTCCATCCCACTCTCCAGCCGTAAACAGATCTTCATCTTCAATGAAAGTTTCAATGCGCTTGAGGGACATCAACATATTATAAGAGGTATTCCACCTGGTGGCATTGTCAAGAACTGGTATTGGGAAATGCAACTTCTTAATTTTTTTCCTGTAATTTTCATTTCTTAATTTCTTGACTACCTCTCTTGCTTTTTTGAGGATTTCTAATTCTTCTGGTGATTTCTTCAGGGCATCATCCATAACTGCTAATTGCAATGTATGAGCAGCACACTTCACACTTGACAGCTGCTGGTGCTCACCATCTTCTTCAGAAAATAGGTACAAGTCCAGGTCCATCTGATCTTCATCACACAATGCTTGCTGTTCGACCTGTTCCTCTTTCAACAAATCTGCTGCTCTGAGCATGTTGGCTCCATTATCGCAAGTAAAGGTTAGAATGTTTGATACATCAATGCCGAACTCTTTAAGAATGTCCATGATTTCATTTTTCAAATTTTCTGCCGTTTGTCTTACATGCAATTCCCTTACTGCAAGGGTCCTGAGCTGTGTCACACCATTCTGAGAAAATTGAATATTTACTCCAAAGTAAGGAGTTCCACCTTTGGTTGTGGAGTCCACTTTCAGGGAAATGATCTTTCCTGCTATTTCCTTCTTAATATATTCCCTTAAGGACTCAGCTGATTCTGCAATCATAGTTCTAACTGATCTGTCACTAATTGTAAACCTGAAAATAACAAAGTTCATGTATTATTCTACAAACTTATTTGAGGTCACAAAGGAATTTTCAAAAATAATAATTTTGTGTTTACCTCTCTCTTGCAGGCATTGCAGAAATGATTGGGCTTACAATGTCCTGGAATGCAGCATCGTTCATTAACTCCATGGGTCTTCCATGAACTGCCACCAATCGGACACATGCCAGCTTTAGTTTTCTTGCAGACATTTCTACCTGAAGTAGGTTCCTTTTCTTCTGCTTCTTTTTTTTTCTTGCCTTCCGTCCACTTGTCAATGTCCCGGCTCAGGCCTGGGACTTTGTCTTTGTGATGGCGTCGTACATGCTTCTCTAAATTTCCACTGTGCTTTCCCTGCAATCAAAAATATGAGAAAGAGGTCACATAAATAAAAGTAAACAACACACTCTTCTGGCAATTAAAAATTCAGTGTTTGTGCTAAAAGAAAATTTGAAAAGTAAGCCGCTTTGGAATTGCATGTCAAAAATACATCTCTATGGCCTAAATTGGGTCACTTCATGGTGTATCACTGCTCTCGAGTTCAAAGTGACCAAAGTTTCTCTTATAGAGTCCCATAAAAGTTCAGTTTTTTTTACCAAAAATGGTGAAGATTAACTCTTAATTAAAAATATTAGTAAATCTTTTTTATTTTCTATCCTGGTTTGAAGGAAGGTTTAGTTTTCTATGAAATGAAACTTTGTTGCAACACTAACTTATTTGTTTGAAGGTCGGCGCTACAGTTGTGCTTTCTCGGCACAACAAGTTTGTTGCAATGACTTTGTTGTAGTGAGCAAGCGCAACTAATGCAGTGACCTTAAGACAAATAAGTTAGCGTTGCGACCAAGTTTTATTTCAGAGAAGGACACTAAACCTACCTTCAAACCAGGAAAGAAAATAAAATATACTGTTTGACATTTTTGAGTTTGTCTTTACCATTTATGGTCAAAAACTCATTATTTGATGGATCAGTAGAGTGGACTCAAAAGCACTGATTCACTTTGCAGTGAAACAATGAAGGTCTGAGAGATGTGTGTTTGACATGCGATTCCAAAGCGGAGCACTTTTCAAGTTTTCTTTAGCAAAGTCACTTAATTTTTCTTTGCACGAAAAGTAACTTTAAAAAATGTCCTCTTCTCCTGCACATTTGAATCAATTCTCAAACATCACATCTGATTCTTGTCCGGAGTGGAAACTACCAGGGTAGAGTGAAGCGTTTCTGATATGATTAAAGTTTTTACGCGCATTGATATTCTAGCTATTTTGAATTAAGAGGGAACTTTTCTGTTCCATGCCATACCACCAGCATAAAATGATCGCTTAGGTAGCAAGAATGAAAGTGCTCATAATAAGAAGCTCAAACGGTAAAACTTAAAATATAAAGAAAAAAAAAAAAAAGATTCTAGTACATGACAGAGTACTTTGCTGTAAATTAAGGAGGAAAGTAAATAGTCGCCTCGCATTGCGCGTCTTGTCCAAAACTCAAAACCCTGTGAGGTCCCACTGTTGTTGTTCGACATACGTAGTCGAACGGGGCCACGCCCGCGCACATGTACATTGGCAACAGAAATACTTTCGGGTTGGGAAAGAATTGGGTACCGAAAAAAAAAACCTCGTGGTAGTGCTCACGCGGGCCGGCCACTGTATTGATGTGTGGCGAACACGCGAAGCCACCTAGCTCGCACACTGTTTGTTTACAAGTGCAGCGAGCACGTGTGTCGCGTGCCCCATGCCCCAAACGTGTCCGCTAAACAAGTGTCTGAGCGGCTTGAGTATTAGATGAGAATGAGACACGATCTAATATACTTACAGGTACTTTGTTTTTCTTGCAGCCACCGACAACACAGCGACTTTCGTCGAGGACTGCGTCATAGTTGAAAAATGCATGGACGGGATGCTGGGGCTTCTCTGGTCTCGGCGCTGGAGATGCTGTCGTTGGAGGAGACATTTCATTTGGCCCCAATGAAACAGTGGAGCGGAATCAGTGTCAAGAATCGAATGGGACCGTCCGCCACGCTGCCACGGGCAGTCAACTCTACTCGACCGACGACTGATGCATTGTTAGAGGACTCCCCCCTGCCCTTCTCTTCCACCCACGGCTGACCACGGGTGCCAACTTAGTCATTTTTTTTAAACCAAGATACTTCATGATTTCTGTTTAATTTTGGATTAATTTGTAGATTTTCTTTTCTCTGTGTGCTGTTCTTTAAATGTAGAGTTTGTGCAAGAACTAAAGAATATTATACATAAATTTAAGTTGGTAATAGGGTTTTGTTTGGACAGTTGGTGTGATAATATTTTGCAATGCTCTACTTTCGTTTTAAAAAAAATACCCTTTTTTCTAGAAAACTTTGATCTTGTTTTTTTCTCCTGCTTGAATAAGCTCAGTCACTTTTGGTTTGATTACTTTCCTACACATCAGTGGAAAAGAAAGAAACCTGTCGTGTCGATGCTCCTGCTCCATGCGCAAAGAGTGTCCATGGATAACGGCACCCTCCACCTCCAAGGATGGGAATTGGGAATGACGATTTTTTTAAATATTTTTAACAAAATAGCTTTCACTCTAAATCCAATTTAGAATACTTTTGTTGCATGCTTCTTTGAAGGCAAGATTTTTTTGTATTGCCGTTTTATAAAATTGTATCGCCAAAAAAAACGAAAAAAAAAACTCAAGTATTGCCTTTGGATGATAAGTGAATTTATATTGAGACCGGGTTTTCTCTTAGCCAGGAAGATGAATCAAAGACCGGAACCACACAAACAGTCCCTCAAAAAGAAAAAAGTGCAATTTTTACACTTAATTTCTGAGTATGAACCGATTCCCTGACTGAATGCTGGATTTCCGTCTACCTTGGGCTGGGGCAAAGTAACTCTCACAGTCCCACACCTCATGCTTTTCTGTGACAGCAGGGGTGTACAACTTTGGCGGGCACCCAGCGCTGGCGGGCGCCGCACAGTGGGCCAGAAGACTGGCGCTGGCGGCCAAAATTCTCGACGCGTTTTGAGCTCTAGAGTCGCTAATGGGGACTTTAACCGAACGCGTGACCCCACCGATGATTTTCTCGTTCGGAGAGCAGTCCATTGGTGGGGTCACACGTTATGTTCGAGTCCCACTGAGCGACTCTGGAGCTCAAAACGCGTTTAGAGTTTTGGCCGACTGCACCGGTCATCTGGCCCACTGTGCGCCGCCCGCTTCGAGCAGCCGCATCCATCCTTGTCTTTCCCATTTGCCGCCTCGGGAGCGAGAGAGACGCCCGATGTGCTCGCTTCGTCTAGGGAAGTTCGTTCACACCTCAGCGTCGTAGCGTCGGTCGCCCAGCCCAGCCAGCCCCCGGCACAGTGGCCGATTGGACCCGATTTCGTGCGAAAAAATCAAAAATTGAAAATGGTCGCACTGACATTCTGCTGGCGGCTTTTCATCCTTAGATTGTCAGTTTATAATGTGCCGGGTCCGATATGGTCAAAAACTTGCGCATTCGGGTGCCAGACGGTGCCAAAGTTAGATTTTATGGTATATTTGGTAAAGAAAAACGCCTAAAAAGTACATTTTGTACCCCTGTTTCTACGGATCCTGGGATCGCCGGGTCCATTGTGTCAGCGGTTATCACTTGGTGAAGTCTTACTCTTTAAAGGTCTATGAGCATGAATAGAGTATTCCGGGCCCTTTATGGTAAATATCGCAAAACACCTAAAAAACCGTCGTTTTAAAAACTTAAGTTAGACTTTTGGTTTCGAAGGGGATGGAAGGGGATGGGTCTGTGGGCGGGAAAACCTGCTCAAAAGGGTCCTTTAAGAGGCGCAATGCACCGAAGTTGCGCGTTTTTGCGCGAAATCGAGTATGAGCTGTGGTTTCATTTTTCGAACGTTGGTACGAGGTGGCTGCCCTGCGGCGCCGGTAGCAGACGCTTCCCCCGCTTCCGTGCCGGACTGTGGTTTGAATGGGCTCTGCCGGCGGTTCGTCAGGACTTTGAAAAATGGATCCTAAGGAGTTCTTTCAAAGAAGAAACCTTGCCAAGCTGGTCAGAAAAACTCCTCATGAAAACAGAACGGATGTTTTGTACGCGGCGATATCAGGTACTTTTCTTTTTTAGTGTTTTGAGTCGCTCCGCTCACTTGCTCCCACTTGTTGTGTTGAGACTTATACAGTTTATTTGGTCATGCAGAGCATTTGAAAGGTACTGGTGATAACGACTGGACACCAGAGCGCTCTCAATCTTTGAAGGAAGAAATCAAACACTTTGTGAAAGACTTAAAGAAAAAACTGACCGTAGTCAATCGGCATTTTGATAGGTTAGAGGAGGGAAACAAAACCTGGTTGGACGGTTTTATTTCGATCCCTGTCATCAAACAAACTGCAAAGGAAGGTGCGTATTGGTTATGTTACCAATTTAGAAACAACGGAACAATGCTGGGTCGGATGGGTCGCGGTCGTCTGATTTCGCTTCGTTTCGTAACTTTGCGCTTCGCTCTGCACTGTAGTCAAAGTAGCTGGCTCTGGCTGCGCCGGCCACCGCCGCATGGCGCGCCGTAGCGCAAGGGTAGCGTCGGCGGTCGGTGCTCCACAAGTCCCCGGTTCGCGGCTCGTCACTGCACCTTGTCTTTTTTTTTTTTTAGCTCCTAAAAGAGGTAGACGTACTCGTGACTTCGAAAACTTAGGTGTTTCTGCGAAAAGGAAAAGAACGGCCTCTCTAAGAAATAGTGTTTCAACCCAAGAGCTTGCCTTTGCGGCATCAATGAAACTACGGGAATCTGGCCAGAACAAGCCATTGGCTGATGTTTTAAATGATATTTCTAATCAGGAAAATATTGGTCACTGCCCAATCTCTCATCCAAAAGACATTCCAGCCACTGGAAAAGGATCAATGAACCGTTTTAGCAATGAAGAGGCCCTTGCATTGTTTGATCAGGCAGATCTTACCAAGGAACAGTACATGTATATACGCAAAGAGCTCCTCAAACATGGGGTGGACGTTCTGCCATGTTATGATTATATAACTGCTGAGAAAAAAAAATGTTACCCCCCACAGTCAGATACAAATGAGCAAAATCCCGTTACCGTAACAGATTCAGAAGCCACAATTGCTGTCCAGGTAAAGTGATCATGTAAACGTTTTTCTTTTGTGTTTTTTAAAACTACAAGTCATTTTATAACGTTAATTTTCAGAGCCTCTTTGATCTCACGGTGAAGAGATTCGTACTTGCTAATCAGGATTTGTTTATGAAGTACCCCGATGTGAAAAATTTTATTGTGGTTTGGAAATGGGGATTTGATGGAGCGTCCGCTTATTCTGAATATCAACAAAAATCTACGGATTCTGATTTACAGGAGGGTAATATAATTTTAACTGGAGCTGTAGTTCTTCAATTGTTGGCGGAGCCTGAGAACAGTACGAAAAAAATGGAATTACGCGTGCTTGCGTCTTGCAATACGTAGCATATGCTTATAAATTTTTTTTAAAACAGGCCCGCAGTTTCTATTGTACCAAAACGACAGGCCAGGTTCACCACGTCATTGTCGGCCAATTCAAGTCCTTTTTCGGAAGGAGACAAAGGAAACAGTGATTGAAATACACAAATCAGTGCAGTCCCAAATCGATGCATTGAACTCAGTCCGGATTGATCTACCCAACGGGGTAACATTAATATTCACACACAGGTAAAAATATTTTTGAAAATTAGGCACAATATTTTTTATGTAAAATTTTTTGTTCACGTTTTCTTTCAATTTTCAGGGCAGTGCTGTCAATGGTTGACGGAAAAGTGATAAGCATTTTATGCTGTTTAGGCCCAATGAACTGCAACGTTTGTCTTGCTACCCCGTCTCAAATGAACAACATTGATAACTTAATTGCAAGACCCATAGACCAATCTGCATTGAGGTTTTTCCTGTCTGTCCTTCATGCGTGGATACGCTCATTGGAGCTGTTCTTGCACATAGCGTACAGGCTTACAGTTAAGCGTGCTTATTGTCAATATTCTCAAGACCAAAAGAATGAAATAGCTGCTCAAACCAAGAAGGTAAAACAGAGTCTGAAAGATGGCATTGGAATCAAGGTTGACAGTGTTAAACCAGGGGGGTTTGGAAATACCAATGACGGAAACCTTGCAAGAAAGTTTTTTGAAAAACCAGAGGTTACTGCATCATTGACAGGTACGCATCGCTCGCAATTAAACGCTCATATTTTGGTTTATCATCTTCTCTGATATGCTATGCACACGCTCTTTTATGTTTCTTTTAGGTCTCGATCCTGAACTTTTAGAGCGCTTCCGAGTTGTTCTCGTGGTGGTAGCATCAACGTACGTCGTAGACGTAGATGCCTTCCGGGCATATGCCAGAGAGACCGCACGGGAATATGTCAGGTTGTACAAATGGTATTACATGCCCAGTTCAGTTCATAAGGTTCGTGTGTTTTGTGTGTATTCAACAAATTCGCCCATAAAACTAGGACAAATTACCATTTTCTTTCCCTCTTTCTAGCTCCTGATCCATGCGGCAGATATGATGCAAGTTGCACCGGTCCCGCTTGGAATGCTTTCTGAGGACCCCATCGAGTCGAGGCACAAGGATGTGAGGCATGATCGTAAGCACCACACCAGACTGTGCGATCGAACCGCTGGAAATACCGACTTGCTTCACTCCCTCCTTGTTTCCTCCGACCCTGCTCTGTACAGGCACCGACCGAAGCCTAAGCCCAAAACTCTGAAATTTTGCAGCACTGTCTTGGCTCTGTTTAAAGAAGCACCAATCTCTGGTATTAAGGAGAGTGATTTTTTTGTTACAAATGACGACAGTGAAGCTGATGATATGCTGTGACTAAGCTGTGATAGTTTTTTTTGTGCTTTTTTTACTATTTTGATGTTGACATGTTAAAGTTACAAAGAGTTTATGTTAATTAAAATTTAATTTTGTTTATTTATCATTTTTTATAAATTTATTTTTATGTTTTTGTAATAAATGGAATTTATAAATATTCCCTATTAAGTTTTCATAACTTAATCACATTTATAGCATAGTTACAAAGTTATGATGCAATAAAATTTACGATTAAAAATTTTAAATTTGTTTTTTTTTTACAATCGGACATTGAATTTGATTTTTTTGGGTGATTTTAAGGGGGGGAGGTATATCGTACCTCGCATCGTTTAGGCTTAAAACATTTTTCGCACGAAATCGGGTCCAATCGGCCACTGTGCCCGGCCGGCCCGGCCTCGGCCAGCACAAGCTCAGGCCTCGGCTGGACAGCGCCACGTGCCCCGCGTCGCGTGTCGGGTTGTCTCGAGCGCGCTTGCCCGCTCGCTGCTCGGTGGGCGATTTGGCTACCTCAGCTTGGGCCCGGGCTGCGCACGGGGCCGCCGAGTCTCCCCCCCCCCTCCCCTCCCCTCCCCTCCCTCCCTCCCTCCGGGGGAATGTCTTTTACTTGGGGAGAAGCAACAGTTCAATTGTCTTGTCACTACTGATGGCACTGGAAAACAACACTGGAAAACAAAACCAAACACTTTCTAAAACATTTATTAAAAAGTCCAAAATTGGCACACTTAGAGAAGAAGCGCGGCCGGGCAGAGAAAGTGCTGGCGGGATATCCTCTCCACCCTCTTCGGGAGGGAGAATAACGTGACATTAGAACTGGTTACATTTCCAGCCTTCGAACCGTTATCATACAATATATAAATATCTGTGAGACAGTCGAGAAACGTTAAAATGAAACGGAACCGTATGTTTACCTGTCTCGGTTCCGATACAGTGCTGCCGGTTCTATGTAACGGAACGTGCTGTAACGTTAAAGCTTTGCTGCTGCACTGGAACGGTTTTTCGCTGTAACGTTACTGGCACTTTTGATACGCGGTAGCGGTACAGCGGAACGGAACGAAATACAATTTGTAACACTCATCTCCGTTACAGATGCAATGGTTTTTTTTACGTTACCGTTGTAACGGAACACAGGTTTCGGTCCGGAAGAAGTAACGTTACGGCGACAATCTGGTTACCCATCTCGTTTCGTTGTAACGTAACGGTAACTTTGCATTTTGTAACGATTTTTTTGTTAAGTTACCGGGCCCTGCTGCCGAAGTCCTCCTCGGCAGCGGTGTGGACTTCCTCCTGGCGGCTCAGGTATTTCACTGCGGAGCCAAAAAAAAAGAAAAAAAAGGTTATAACGTTTTGACGGCACTCTGATGCCATA
This sequence comes from Stenchaetothrips biformis, assembly GCA_030522485.1. Classification (NCBI taxonomy): domain Eukaryota; kingdom Metazoa; phylum Arthropoda; class Insecta; order Thysanoptera; family Thripidae; genus Stenchaetothrips; species Stenchaetothrips biformis. The sequence continues at coordinate 12,737,965 of CM060100.1, forward strand.
CTGTTCGGCATAAGGATCTGCTAAACACTCTGGGGCAATACTGGCTGGCATAAACTGTGGTATGTATACACTCTCAGTCTCATATGGACTTTTATGTCTCTGGCTTATAGAGCTTTTTAAGCAAACGTAAATTGTACCATTTTGTCTTTAGCTATGCACAATTTTGATCGTTTTTAAGATGAAATTGTCAATAGTTCATGTAGAAATAAAAAAATACATTGCAATTGACAAAAAGTTAGGTTCAATGGACTAAATACCCTATAGAACGGACAAAAACATGCAAAGCTAAAGAGAAAATAGTACGTATTAAGTTTGCACAAAAAACTTTTTGGCAAGAGATAAAAAGTCAACACGAGTCGGAGAGTGTAGTTGCGTTAAGGCGCGGCGTAGCGCATCGAGGCACCCAGCAGACGACGCGCGGACGGCAGGCCCCAAAACTACCCCCTTCCCCCCCGCCACGGACCGTAACGATTCGCACAACCCCCTTCCCCCCCTTAAACCGCGTCACGTTATATGTGGTGGACGACCCTTACCATTTCCCTCCAGCAGCGCGAGCCTCGCGCGAATGTTGAACAGAGCGGACGAGAGGCTTTGTCCACCTGATTCCACGAAGTGCTTTAGCAGGAGGAGGCACGTCGCCCCGTCGCCTTGACTCCATGCCCATCGGAAAGCGCGGTCAAATTCGCTCGAAGCATCCATTCTGCAATCACATCAATAAAATGTTAGTAAAAGCAAGACTAATCCGGAACGTTTATATAGAAGCAAGACGTGTTTCATTCTCAGACTCGCATTGACTTTTTATCTCTTGCCAAAAAGTTTTTTGTGCAAACGTAATATGTACTATTTTATCTTTAGCTTTGCACGTTTTTGTCCATTATATAGAGTATTTAGTCCATTAAACGTTACTTTTTGTCAATTGCAATGTACCTTTTGATTTCTACATGATCTATTGACTATTTCATCTTGAAAACGATCAAAGTTGTGCATAGGTAAAGAGAAAATAGTACAATTACAGTTTGCTCAAAAAGCTCTATAAGCCAGAGACATAAAAGTCCATATGAGACTGAGAGTGTTCGCAGCTGCTTCTAGTCGGGTACTTGTTAAGAAAAATCGCAGTGTAGGATGAGCCCCGAATTCAGCGTGATTTATATTTTATATTTTTATAACAAATTTTATTGCACTGAAAGTTTTCTTAGAATATTTAAACTCTTGTGAGTCGACTGAAAGTAACGGATATAAACAAGGTAGGTTTACGCCAGACCGTGTCTTGTCGTAACAGGCTTCGCGATGCTGCGCCAGTTTCGACAATCCACGCCTGGCGTTACACCTACCTTGGCCTGCGGCGCTTCCTGCTTGCCTTCGGCAAGCTGTTTTAAGGGATCATTGAGGCTATGAGTAGTGCACTACGTGATGAATGGTCGAAGTATACAAGCTAGGGCGCGCCCTTCCGTCGAACCGAGTAGGCAGCTCCGCTTCGCCGCGCCGGCAATTCAGTTCGACAGGGGCCGGTACCAGCTTGGCCTGCCGGCGGATTCTTCTCGGGCCTTCTTCGGCCCTCGCACCAGACCTGGCTAGGCCCAATCGGAGGCCGTCTCTCGGGCCTTCGGTCCTCGCACCTCACACACCGTGGAGGTAACACGCAAACTTATTGATTTAACATCAGGACTGAGGCCCGCTCTTGTGTTCTCACTGTACCAAAGTAATTGTGCAAAACATGGTCGTTGCACCAATTTTCACAATACATGAAGGCGGCCTCACAGACCCCCCTTCCGACCCCTCCTTGAAAAGGTCTTGCCGAGACCTATCGAAATCTGCAATAAAAATTTTTAGTCGGCCGGTCCCCCTTTTTCAAGATCCTGATTCGGCCAATTGATGAAGTCGGGCTCCTAGACCCCCCTTCCGACCCCTCTTTAGAAAGGTCTTGCCGAGACCTATTGAAATCTGCAATAAAATTTATAGTCGGTCGACCCCCTTTTCTCAAAATCTGATTCGGCCAACTGATGAAGTCGGGCTCCTAGACCCCCCTACCGACCCCTCTTTGAAAAGGTCTTGCCGAGACCTATCGAAATCTGCAATAAAATTTTTTAGTCGGTCGACCCCCTTTTTTCAAGATTAAGGGTCAAAGTTGACTATGTTAGTAAATTCGGGCCGAGGTAGCCAATTCGCAGTTTAAACTAAGGTCAGGGGTAGAAATTGATTTCATTTTAGTCATTAGCACCTTCAGAAACATACGAAACCATGTAACAATGTCTTTAAAATGTAGGGTCACTAAAAATTTGCACTTTTTCTGCCGCTTTTTTAGTGTTTTTTCGTTGGTACGACTGAATTTTTTGAGATAGAGAGCTGAATTTTGGCGTGTGGCGTGCCAAGGATATACCTAATAACCCTGCAAAATCTCGTCCCGATCGGCCGAGCCGTTTGGGAGGAGTAGTGCGGACACACAAACAGACAGACAAACAGACAAACAGACAGACAGACAAAACTTTTCAACCCCACTGGAGTAACTGGCTTCGCTAATCGCTCAGCCAATTATGATTCAGCTCGCAATTTCATCGAAACGTATGTGAACAGACTGATGTATTCGCATAGTCATTGTCCGTATGTATCTCGTGCCGTACTCACTCTTAACGAGCGTAGAAATCACAAGTCAACTGGGCAGTCACAGTGCTAAGCGGTCGTTGCGCGCGATTCGCCGTACAAACTTGATACGTTTTCAGATTAAGAGAGACCGGCGTAACTTTAGGGTCTAACTACGAATGAAGAGTACGGCGTCAGGTTACGCCGGACACACTGTACAAATTGTTTCCAGATCACTTCGTCACGCACTGCTCGTCAACACTCCAAAATTGAACAGCCCATTGTAAAACTTTCAGGCAGTCTGAGACACCGGAAACGAATGAAGAATGTCACGCCGGACCAATTGGACACCAGGGATGTTGCCGTACATTTTCAATGAAATAGCGCGCACTTATCTTCACAATTAATGTTCAACAAGAAGTTGAATTGTCATCAATTTCTGTTGGTTGGAATCGACTCACGAAGGTTCAAATATTATCGAAAATTCTCTGGTAGGATGAAATTTTTTGTGAAGTTGGCCTCAGAAGGAGTAAAAGTCAAAATGGATGTTTTGACTATTTGTCCTTCAGTGGCCACCTGCATAACAAATTTTATTGCACTGAAAGTTTTCTTAGAATATTTAAACTCTTGTGAGTCGACTGAAAGTAACGGAAAATCTAACAAACTCTTTTATCTTACCTAACATGGGATTATTACTATTCAATTTGAATACATCATACATTGAACATCTTTTCGTATTGGTAACTCTGGCTTCACTTGTTAAAACGCCACTCGTTCGTAGCAAAAAAAAAAAAAAAAAAAAAAGTTGAAAATGACCACCTTGTAAATTATGTTAATTTCTGATGATCCGCTTTGTACCTAGAGAAACATTGACATCAGTTGGAGACCTCCCAACTATCTTTATGTTTTCAGAAATTTGTTCAGCAACTTTATACTTAGTTCCAAAACTTCTTAGATTAACACACAATTGTTTGGCAATAGAATCCGGGTCCAGACTCTCAATTAGTGTCCTCAAACTCAAGAAGAGCGAAGCAGATGAACAAATTTGTAATCCAACTTCATGTGGCCCATGGATGAGTTTGGCTAGCTGGCCATTCAAATCTTAAAAAAAAAGCAGGAGAATACCCACAGGGGTCCCAGATCACTTACAGTATCACACAGATGTAAGTATAAATGTAAATTCATTCCCATAAACCTTAATGAGTAAAGTGCATAAAAGTCTCGTACATATTCATTAAAAAGATCATGTGCAGCATTAATTTGCTCAGGGACCACACTGTCCTGATTAGGAAGCAATAGTGCAGACACAAGTTTCAGATGATGCTCCAAGTAAACATTGCCCAACACACCATTCATAACAATCGCTGAATAATAGAAAGGGTGGGGCGCGTTACCTCCAAGTAATTTACCTCCAAGCCTTCATCTGCCTCTCTTTATTACGTCCAACGATTTACCTCCAAAGCTAGTAAGATTTTACCTCCAAAGATTTTACCTCCAAGGAATTGACGTCCAATTGTTTTGGAGGTAAATACACTGACTATGACATGTGTAGTTGTTGAGGGTACATGGGGGGGATGAGTGAGGGGAATAGGGCAGATTATTTTAGAGGGGCTCCAGACCGAACGTCCGGTGTGCGTGCGTGCGTGCGTGTGTGCGTGCGTGTGTGTGTGTGTGTGTGTGTGTGAGTGTGTGTGTGTGTGTGTGTGTGTGCGTGTGTGTGTGTGTGTGTGTGTGTGTGAGAGAGAGAGAGAGAGAGAGAGAGAGAGAGGGGGGTGGCTGGAGCCCCCCCAATTCAGTGTGTGGTAAAGGCGTCTGTGAGGCGGGGCATGGAAGAGAACGGTCTAGAGAGTACTAGGAGACGCCGAGAGAGGCCACTCACCGCACCTAGTTTTTGCCTTTCAAAGCGCGCGTCAGGGGCAAAACCAACGAGTTTCAAGCCCACTTTTCTACTGGGTTTACACCATATTACCCCTCTGCATTGCGAGGTTTAAACCGTCACACTATTGCGAAGATACTGAGCCTGCATGAAAGGAGCAATGTCCAAACCTTTCCCTAACCCCTTTTGCGGAGAGTGCTCCGTCGCACCTGTTGGCATACCATCAGGCGGGGTGTCATGCGTCTTGCCTACCTTCGGGGGTGCCGAATGTATCCGGTGATGGAGGGTAATGGCCCCCATGCTCCAACATGCCACCCAAGTGGTAGATTTAAAGTGTGGTGCCGTTTTGCACTAGATATTGCCAATGCACTGATTTTGAGGGTGCGGTGCGCCGTCGCGTCTCTTAACTTCACTGTGTCTTTGCCAAATTCCAGTTGGCCAGTGCTTCCGCCCTGGTCTCCGCGCGTCGTTTCGAACACACTCCCCGTTGACGGAAAGGTATTGCGTCGCTTCGAACAGCTGCATGCATGGTGTGCGATGCGGTACCGTCTCGTTCTACATGCGCGGATCTCGCCGTCGTCCAAGCCCTGTCCCCTGAGGGCGGCGAAGCCAGGATGGGCTCGCTTCGGAGTTGTGCATCGCGCGGTTCGTCCGCAAGGTATGATATCGAAACGCGTTATCGCTGTTGGGTTCGGGTACTCCTTTCCGGAGTACTCCCGAGTACTCGAGCGCTCCCGCGTTCGAGCCGTTCGAGCTCGAGCCCCTGGGCTGCAGGCCAGCCGTCCGATGCACCGGAGGGCTACTCGTGCTTCGGTGGCTGCAGCCAGGCGCAGCGCGTCTCCCCGTGGACGCGTGCGTCACCCGCTAGGCCGCCAGCGACGAGGACGTGTTCGGCGACCTGCAGGCAGGCGCGGCGCGACTGCCAGTCGCTCCCATTACAGACCAATATGGCCGCGCTCCAGGAAGGGGCGCCGTCGCGGACCTCTGCAGGGACCCACGGCGACCCGCAGCACCGTGCCGTGCTCGGTGAGTTGGCCAAGCGGCCGTTTCCCTGGTGAGGAACCGTAGGGGCCCATGTGGGGCATGATGCGGAGGTGATCACTCCGCGTGCCCCGCGTCCGGCTGCGCGCGCCACGCCACCCGAGGCAGAAGCAGTGGAGGCCGTGGCCGCGTAGATAGTCGATGTGGACCTCCTGGACCAGGCTCTTATGGAAAGGGGGGAGGGGGATTCGGGTACGGAGGCCTTGAGCCCCCTCCTGCTCTTAACGAAACGCCTGAATGCAGGCAATCTGTATTACAACCCACCTGTAAGTAGGCAAAAGTTGCGACATGACCTCGTCCTTGTTTCAAGTGTAGTCTATCTGGGGCACTCTCGCGGGTTGGGTTCAAAGCCGTGGGCGAGAATGTCGTCGACGTGGACCTCGGGGACCCGCCCTCGGGACAGCGCGGAGGCCGTAGGCGAGGTCGCCGACGGACCTCGGAGGCGCTCCCCCGGGTCGGCATCGAGGCCGTGGTGGCGAGGGTCGTGTCGACGTGGACCTCGAAGGCGCAAAGGAAGGTCCCATCCGGGTAGCCGTGTAAGTTAATATTTGTATTTTTCCTTTCCAAGCCGCCGCGTTGCCTATCGGGACCGTGTGCACGGACGTAACACGGACCCGGCTGGCAGGTACGCAGCACACCTTGGTTAACCGTCACCATCGCCCACATCATCGTACAGGCCCTCCAAAGGGTGACCCTCGACGCAGGGACCCACGACGTCTCTCTGTGCGCGCGCGCCGCGCCGAGCTGAGTTTGACCGCGCGGAACCCCGGAACCAATGTGTGACACGCTCCTCAGCCGCGCGCATTCCCTAACGCGTGCAGCTTGCAACCACGGCGCCGGCTTGTGGGTTGAGTGTAGGCAGGCCCGCAAGACACGGCTGTCGTGGCTGGTTGCATGGGAATGTTCAATAGTGAAATTGTGCAATACAGTGTAATTGTGTGAAACTCGCGTGGGAGGCCCATGTGACAGCATACAACACAACTTAATCATCGCTAAGGCCACGCCTCGTAAGCCCGTCTTCGTGCACTTTTTGGAGCGCATGCCATCAGACAATAACGCACCTGTTGGTCCTGTCTGCGTCATAAGCCCTCAATGCACTCGCACGCGGGGTGCAGCGTAGGGAATTCCGGGGAAGGAAATTACTGCTTCTCTTTGCTGACGGTCTTTGAACCGCGGACTCCACGGTGCGGGTTCGAAAACCGCACAACTAGCAAAGGGAAACGGATCTAACCCCCCCCCCCCCCCGGACAACCACTCATGCCGTTTCCGTTCGTATTCTCCTCTCTCCCCCTCGTGACATTTCTGCGATGCTTTTCACAACCTCTCTGTTGCAGGTGTAGCTGCAGGTCTGTAGCGGGTGACATTTTTACTGAGCTGTGGTGGCAGTACATGAACGGACACCTCCGCGCCGACACGCCATCCCGAGATATTCGTCGTCAGTTCGCCAACTACACACCAATGCGTGTCGAGTACGGAGACTGACAGTGCCAGGGCTGCGGGAAAGCCTCTATCGCCTTGCAGGTAGGCAACCATTCGCACCCCTCCCTGGCGAGCTCTATCTTCCTTTGGTGGCCCCTTGTGGAACTACGTCAGCGGGCGGTACCCCTCAGCGCGCTCTATCTTCGTGTGGTGGTCACTTTTGGAATCACTTGGGACGGGTCGGGAAAGAAAGATATCAAGTAGCAACAAAAACAACGCCTAGCAGCCGGCTGTCCGGAGAGAAGATGGTTTTTAATAATTGGTATCACAAATGCCGTTTGATCGAGTCGCCGGCAGCTACTTTGCCACTGCGCATTGTTGAGTTCGTGTTGGTAGTTCTGCCGTTCTACCTATCATTAATCAGAATAGTCTGATACTTTATTGAAACAAAAATCCATCGTAGGTTAGGCTTGTTCATTGCAAATTTTTCACCATGCACTGTTCTGGCAATGTAGAAATAGTTAGGTTTAGTTTATTTTCCCCTACATGCAATATCATACGCATGGTCATTCAATATGTATTCATAAAGATATTATTTGGCAATTCAGAAGCTGCCATATTTGCATCACATGTATTCGGAGTGTACAATTTCTGTTTTCAAGTAAAAACAATCGAATGGATTCATTCTGTCTCTTATTGCAGGTGGCTGCAAGGGGAGTGCTGAATCTATTCGCATGAGTGTCGTGAATTTCACCAAGTCTAATCCAACTCGTCACGTCGATAACTTTGACAACTTCCCCACAAGGTTTGTTTCATTATTCTCGTCTTGTTTCTAACCCGCCAACTTGAATTGAATAAAGCTTTATTTGGCCTTAATTTATAGTTTATTAAAAGTTTATTAACAGTTTATTGAAAATGGCTGTATATGGTTCCATATTATTCATTTTTATAAAACAAATAAGAATTTATATTTGGTTTTTATTTAGGGTAAATAAAAACTATATTTAGGCTCACGTTTGCCATATTCACTTTTTATATATTTTTTCCGAGCACTTCTTTCTTTTAGAGATGATGCTTATTAAAACTGAATATCGTTAAGTTGCACCTATATAGAAACTTAATAAGTATTTAATAAGTACTGAATAAAATCCTTAATTTGCTTAATAAGGATGAATAAAATGGGCTCTGATACAGCCATTTTAATAAACTATTTATAAACAATAAATTAAGGCCAAATACAATCTTTATTAAGTTCCAGTTCGCGGGAAAATATGATTTTTTTAGGTATTATTTTTGTTTTTAACTTTTTCTTTTCTCAGGGTTCTTCAAAGACTATCGAACCATTCTGGAGCTGGATCATGTAGTCTGGACCATGTTCAAAATGAGATGACAACACTTCGGGACTGCTTCAGGCTTCCTATCCTCCTTCCTATTCCATGACCAACGGCTTGGCTTTTGCTCAGCTTGGGCTGACTGTTTGCACAGTGACATTTTCCCCCCATCATGTCACTGGTACTTTGACAGAGTGGCGGAAGTCCACTTCATCACCGAAACTGCTATTATTTTTGAAGACTTTTGGGTCCGCTTTGCCAAGGAATAAAACCACCTGTGTGAACGATTTTGAGTTGAAGGAGCAGATCAGGACTTAAAGAAGAAAGTAAATAAATGGTTAGGCCTTTTGGTTATAAAGTTGTTTATACTGAACAATGGGTTCATTTGTTTAGCAACTGTAGTCTTCATTTAGTTCAAAGCTTCTTGCTTGGTATTTAAAAATAAAATATCAGAAGACAAGATCAGTCATGGGGATCTTCTGGTAATGCAACCATTTTGAAGTTTTATTTGTGGAAGTTTGCGCTCGGAGTTTGAGCGACAGAAGTGGCTTCACAGAAATAGGCATGGGTTTATTTGGTTTGTTTCCAGGAGGGCTTCACCCCGTCACAGGATTATTTTGAAACGTTTGTAAGATAGCATTTTTGAAACAGATTTTGTGACTTATTCATGGGATCATAAGGGGAGCAGGAGGTGGTGGTTGGGAGTGCAAGTCACCTACAAAAGTAATTTTAAATACTCTGTTTTACAACAAGGCACTGTTGCAAATTTCAAAATAAGAACTTCACAAGTGATGTGCTTTCATTTTAGAAATCAACTTTTCCATGACAAGTTGTGCATCCTGATATCATTTTAATACCAAGGAAGAAAGTTCTGACTGTCTTCAATGTACAATGTCTTTCCTGTAAGAATGATTTTTCCCATAAATTGACTCTTTTCTTAAAAACTGTATCAACCCCCTTTCATATTTTCAAAAAAAATATTTACGAGAGCAACTTCAGAAAGAATTCAAACATACCTCGACTGGATTTGTGATGGCTATTTTTCACTTGTTACTTATTGCTAGCATCACCTGAAATGTGATCCTAGTCACATCTTTAGGTCCATGTGCAAGTTGGGAACCAAATTTATGAGTAATTCATAATTTCAGTGGCACATAACAATGTTTTAGTGTTACTATAGATTGCTCCACAGTTGAGACACTTTTGTTTCTGCTTTGCAAAGAAACACTGTATGGCTCCATGTGCTGTGTGTATGTTTATTTATCGCTCAGTGTCAAAATTCTGCATGATCTAGCTGCTTGTTCGCTCTCTTTTTAATTTCTCTGCTGCTTCTTTGAAAGGAAAGGCCTGAGGAATGAAGATCCAACTTTGGCATTTGGAGAGAAAGTTCAATTAATTCACTGTGCTTTCCTGAAGTAGCCCTAGGATTCCATATATAGCTTTGCTTCAATTTTTCTTGCTCATCCTAACTTCCTCAACAAATCTTTTTAAATAAATGGAACTATTAGAGTTGCTACTGTTGAGAAAGGGTATTTTAAAATTAAGAAAAAATAAAGAGGGTTGCAAAACCAAGTGGCTATACCTATTTATTTTTATTTCTATAATAATCTTGATTCATACAATACAGTTTGCAGGCCCAGCTAAGAACATCTTTGGCCAAACATAAAATTATGTCCAAGTTGTATTCTAGTCTCTGACTCATCTTGGAAATATTAATGAGGACATTGTTGACACAAGGAAACAGTATTAGAACAACAACTGAAGCAACAAAAAGCAGCCATGCAGAAAGACTTCTCTTGTGAAAATTACTTCAGTACTGGTAAATTGCCCCAGTCCATACTGCCAGTCATCATAACGAAAGTACAGAAGTCAAAGTTGATTGATGTTGATGTGTCTCCACCAATAATCTGCAATCAGAAATACAGCAACATCAGTACAAAGGCCACAACACATACGCTTAAAATATAAGCAATTAAATGACACCACCAAAACAACAAAAAAGATGGCACACAACACATAGAATCCTCATTACCTCATCTGCATGTAAACGACACACTCGAGGAAGTAACCAGACTGTCCAGTGGGGGCCCCAGACGTTGCAACTTATCTCCACATGAAACATAGAAGAAAAAAGGACAGGGAAAACCAGGAGACAGCATTTTGCCCGCAGAGGGACATAACAACAAACAGTATCAGAAGACTAGAGGGAAAACAGGAACCAACTGCAAAACAAAAAGCATTGTAAACTCTAAAGCACCGCAGTAGCAGCAATGAGAATTCCAGCATCTAAAAGGGAAAGCAGTGGACAGAACAGTGAGATTGGCCCATGGAATGGAAATGGAGGTCCTGTCATAATTACCGCAGCAAAAAAGTAACAAATAATTCCAAAAACATCCCACAGACTTTACAACCAGTGTCAATTAGTAACGTACATTATGAGAACCTACCACCTATCAGGAAGTGATTGGGAGGATACATGGCGCAACAGCAGCCGGCCTCCTAGAGCTCTCAGCATAAAGGGCAGAGAGAGAGAGAGAGAGAGAGAGAGAGAGAGAGAGAGAGAGAGAGAGCGGCCAAAAGTGAAGCTGTCCTCTCAATGAAAGTCTGGCCGAAGCAGCTCACAGACAATAAATAAATCAGCTGGCCTATAAAAGCTCTCAGCGTAAAGTGCACAGTGGCAGCCCACAGAGCGGCCAAAAGCTCAGCTCTCTAGTTTGGTGCAAAACTGCACCAATCCCAAGTAGCTCCTGGCACCAGGCATGGACGGCCAGGCCTGTTCTCACACATGTAAAGGGCACAGAGCGGCCAAAAGTGTAGCACTCGTCTCAATTAAAGTCTGGCCAAAGCAGCTCACAGACAATAAAAAAAAATCAGCTGGCCTATAAAAGCTCTCAGCGTTAAGTGCACAGTGGCAGCCCACAGAGCGGCCAAGAGCTCAGCTCTCTAGTTTGGTGCAAAACTGCACCAGCTCTCTAGTTTGGTGCAAAACTGCACCAATCTCAAGTAGCTCCTGGCACCAGGCATAGACGGCCAGACCTGTTCTTACACATGTGATAAATCAGACCAAGAGATAAAGCCAGTGGACAGAGAAAAAAAGCACTGTCCAGAGAACCAAACACTGACCTCACCCACTCCAATCCCATCTACTGCCGTAAATACACAACTCCACAGGAGTCACATAGTCTCAATAAACAAAAATAAAAAGACCTAGATTTCTTCAAAAGAAAAAAACAGAACAAAAACCCCAAGATGTGCGGAGAGAAAATAGTGCCAGGTGTAGGGCAAGTGCCTGCAAGATACATACGGCAAAAGGAAGGTGGCCTGAACAAGCTCTCAGCGCAAATGCAAAACAAAGGCGGCCACTAACTTAGCTCACGCCACAGTCTGGCCCAAACAGCTCACAGACTTAAACTCATTTCCTTGCATTCCACAACAGCAGCTGGCCTATACAAGCTCTCAGCGCAAATGCAAAACAAAGGCGGCCACTGGCTTAGCTCACGCCACAGTCTGGCCCAAACAGCTCACAGACGTAAACTCATTTCTTTGCCTTCCACAACAGCAGCTGGCCTATACAAGCTCTCAGCGCAAATGCAAAACAAAGGCGGCCACTAGCTTAGCTCACGCCACAGTCTGGCCCAAACAGCTCACAGACGTAAACTCATTTCTTTGCCTTCCACAACAGCAGCTGGCCTATACAAGCTCTCAGCGCAAATGCAAAACAAAGGCGGCCACTAGCTTAGCTCACGCCACAGTCTGGCCCAAACAGCTCACAGACGTAAACTCATTTCTTTGCCTTCCACAACAGCAGCTGGCCTATACAAGCTCTCAGCGCAAATGCAAAACAAAGGCGGCCACTAGCTTAGCTCACGCCACAGTCTGGCCCAAACAGCTAACAGACGCAAACTCATTTCCTTGCCGTCCACAACAGCAGCTGGCCTAAACAAGCTCTCAGCGCAAATACAAAACAAAGGCAGCCACTAGCTTAGCTCACACCACACGCAGAGTCTGGCAGACACATAACATTCTTAACAGCAGCAGCAGCTGACCTAAACTGGAGCCTAGATTTAGACACATTTTTCCAGGGCGACTACACGTTTGGCTCTAACACACAATGTTTGTACTGAAGAGTCTGGTACTTGCCTACACACCCAACAGATGGACCACTTTCAGGGCGGATTGAACAACTCGCCAGACATTGTGATGAGGCTCTGTCAAGGTGATAATGGTGAGGTCAGCAGAAGTGAGGATGGAATTTTCAAGACATCAACTGAAAAACAAACGGAAAATTGCTTATGTGATTGAACCACCAAAAAGAGAAACTTTGAATGAAGACAGTAAAAAGCTTACCTAACCTCTTCAAGCCTGAAGTCCCGAGTGTCTCCTGCTGTGTTCTCGCATGTCAGTGGGATCGCCAATGAAGAGCCGATGAGAGGAACAGACGTGCTGATCACTGTTTGAAAAGAGAACCATGCTTAGAGAACCTAACTAATCCCTACAGAGTGTTGAAGGGACGCGCGCGCTGCGAAGCCGTCCCGGCAAGAGCAAGATTCGACGATTTAGGATACAGTTCAAATTCAGATTAGACAAAGATAATGAGATCGTCTGTTTATTTATCCTTAGAAACACTTACCAAGCTACGCGGGGATGAGGAACCAGCTTATAAGAGCGAAGGACCCCGCAGCTCACAACTTGCTCGTCGTCGGATCGCCGGATGACCGTTACACAATGCCGCTACCGCTTCTGTCCGCTAGGGGCGCAGCGTTCACCGCCTTGCTGCGAACCACACAACATGCCCTGTCTAGGCTGCAGCTAGCTGAAGCAGCCGCTCAGCTGCAGACGACTACAGCAGACACAATGCTTAAGGTTTAAATTGTTATTAGCTAACAAAGTCTATCCATGTTAACAGGAATTATTGATGTCAGAAGAGTGTGTAAGAGTTGGTTCGTCACCAACCAGTGTGGTGGCGGGGAGGAAAGGAGCATATGCCCTGGGTTACTAGTGTCAAACCATTAACCTCCCGAATGCGGTCATTTATCAGTTGAATGTGGAAGTCTTTCGGAAAGAATATGCCCACGTTGTACTGCATGGTGACTTTCTGAAAGGTCTTGCGTCGAATTTCTCTGCCTGTGAGTACTTTTTGGAATCTTTGGGTTAAGTCTCGGTGTAAGACTAATTTGAAATGAATTATGGACTTGATTTGTGAAAGGAAAAAATGTGTTAGTACTTTTGTTGGCAATTTTGGGCATGCATCAGAGAATTATTTACATGCTTTGTATTCTGCAGATCTCCCCCAATCCCATGAGCATAGGCATGCAATATGAGGAGGATGCCCAGGTACTGGCAGTTAGTGTAAGTATTCCCGTTTCGAAGTTCATAGTGGATGAATATTTTATGCTGGCTGGACTCATATGTTTTTGTTCTTTTATCACATTGACCTTTCCTTTTCAAATGCACAGGAAATAAATACTGATTTAATCAAAGAGGAACCGAAGGAAGAAGACCAATCTGGACAGGATACCGATGCTGCTGAGGAAGATTTCGAAAACTGCAGTACGAGCCATCAGGTCAGGACCAATCTGCTCACCTATGAATTTTTGAATACTGTTGATGTATACCAAACCTTGTCTTGTTATTCAGGATCAGGAATTGAAGCTGATACGTCAATCATCTCTTGACTTTGCCCTTGTCTCTGACCTTTACTCTCTTTTGGAGGACTATAAGACTATGGCTTGCTCAAGTAAATCTTTGCTGTGCTGTCAACCAGCAGTTTGTCATGCATATGTAAAGTGCATGGTGTGTGGGGAAAGTTTCATGGCAACAGCTGACCGCCTGCTTAAACTTTGTAAACATTTCGAGTGTGTTCATCCTATGAGTGCGTCAGAGCTTATTTTGGAAGCCATGCAGAGGTATGAAGTTTTAATCTTACATATGAGGAAAGCTCTTGAATTTGATAAATGCTTTGGATCTACTCACTATGAACCTGAGGCAAGAATTTTATTGCCTTGCTACATTTGAACTCATACAGAACTACACCAGCTATATTCCTGTTAAAAAGTACATTGTCCTCTATACCCCTCCTCCCTTGAGAATAGGCTGTTCCTCTCTCTCTCACTCTTCTATTCTCCCTTGTCATTCGGTCCCCCAAACTCGTGGTGGAACGATGATAGGTTCAAAGTTGAAGCTGGACTTCAACAATGACTAATGAGTTATATGTATCACTGGTAAATTTGAAGCATGACTGCAAAGTTAGGAGCATAGAGAGGAAATTCTGAAATGCATGAAAATATTGGGTATTTGGGCGGATGAGCGAGATACATTTGATATTAAGTGTAAACTGATAACGCTTGATAACAGACGGTAATCCTGTGCTATAGCTTTACCATTGATTTGCTGTTTTGCTTATGTCAACTAGGAGTCAGTTTGATGTTATTAAATTCTCTTTTACATCAAGAATCACAAATGCATTCTCATTATCAAATCAAATTTGAACAAAATTTTTAGTTTCCTTGTTTTGGAAGCCGCATGAGATGCAGTCTGAGTGAAATGATGTAACTTGTGATAAGTACTTGTGTTCTGATAATGACATTATATTGCACAACTAGAAATAGAATTCACTATGTCTAAGCATCTAATGCTTTTTCTTTTGTCTTAAAATTGTGTAACCTGACTTATTTTTTTACACTTTTACAATATCTATATATTCATGCAGTACATGACATAATTTTTCTTTTTAAAGATTTGTATTTATTTATTAACTTTCTGTGTATGATTTGAATGTGTTGACATGTTTATTTCATTGATGTGCTCTTGATATTTGATGTGCTTTGTTGTAATTCAAAACTATTTGTCAAACGTAGTGCTGCATGAAGGGCTTCCACCCAAGAGGAACTTATTACTTTGTGGTGTCTTTTAAGTAAAAATTCTCTCTTCTGTATTAATTGTGGCAGTAGTTTTCTTTCTGGTAAGGCAAGTTGGTCACCGTAGGGAACTCTTGGTCCCACTGGTTAGGGCCCCTTGTTCCAATTCCTTCCAAAGTTAATCTACATAAGATGAACTAGAAGTTTTCCTAGCCTCAAGAACTAAGGCACATATTCTTTTTAATAAAATGGTCTTGGCCTATCTCTTGCTAATCAAAGAGTTGTTCCCTAAGTTATGCATCTCTTGGTTTGGGGCATGAACTAGAGATTGTAAAAAACACAATTGACGCCAAAAATGTTCAAATTTTCACTGAAGTAACCTTAATTCGTCTTTGTTGTGTTACTCTGTAAGTGAGTTGATTTGATGTGTACTTGGTTTGGGCATTGACTTTGTAAAACAGAAAAGAATGAAATGAAATAAAATTTAATATCTACTTTTAAACCAATCTTTCTTGTTTGATATATTACCAACACACTACCCTCCTTCTACCTAATGAACTGCATACTCACTAAATTAAACATTTTTCAAGCATTTCAAAAATTGTGGGTGCTATGGAGCCATTTCCTTTATTTATTTTGTTATTCTTTCAACACTGGTGGTTTATAGATCTGTGAAGACAACCATATCCAATCAATAAATAGAAATAATGAAGTATTTTTGTGTATTCTTTTGGGACTTGCAACAGTCTGCAACCATTTATATGGCTTAGTGAAGGGTGGAATGAATTGGGAGAAAAGATGGTGTAAAACAATAATATACTTCAAAGAACAACTTTCAGGGCTGTGTCACCTACATCCTCTCGTTTACCAATGCGAAGATGGTGCATAACACATCAATTTCAATAAACTTTTTAGCGACACAAGGCACAGTCTGGGATAGTTTCCACAAAAGTATACGGAATAATCAAACTTTACAAAAGTAAAATACAGGAATGAAATACAGTTTTCACACTACAAGCTCACAATACATTGTTCTCTATACAGTTTCCCAATGCTTGAATGAAAAGAAAATATAGCTCAAAATGGAACACAATTAAAACAAGGTATACCTAGATACCTAGATAGAACTGAAATGAGACATATGAGGACAAGCACAGTGAAAAATAAATACAGGAACAAACAGTACTATTTGTTTAAAAAATGGATATGCCAGACAAGGAATGAAGCACTATTGTCAATGACCTAGTTAAAATTCTATCGAATTATAATACTAGTTAAAATACTGATGACCAATATTAATAAAAAAAGCAAAGTTACAAAATTAATGTTAAACTGGGACAAAAATAAGATAAGCTTAATAACATTGTATCAAGTGAATAATGATAATGCAACTGATTTAAAGGATTTAAGCACACAGAATTGCCATGAGAAACATGTCAAATAGATGAAAGGCACTAAGGCACCTAGTTACAATCCTACCAATTTTTAATACTGGGTAAAATAGACAAACAATATAGTAAAAAAGCAAAGTTACAAAACGTTCTACTCCATGTAAGTCCTTGGAACACAACAAAATCACTTGTCACTATTCAGGTGGGGGAACTAAGACGACATCCTTTTCGTCTCGGCAAAGGGGACAGCTGGATGCTTTTTTGCACCATTCATCAAAGCAAATCCAACAGAACATTTTGCAACACTGGCTGCACTTATAAGGCTGTTTGACAGGCTCCAGGCAAATGGGACACTGTGGCTTTTCTTCCTGTGAATCATAAAAAAAACATTCGTTAGTCTTTTTTTAAGTTCCAGTGGCACGCTAATACTGATCTTGTCTCTCAAGTCTTCACAAAATATCAAGTGCATCTTGCGAGCAAGGGTCTTGACTTATGCGGAAAGTATAGGTAAATACCTTATTGAAATAAAAAAAGTAACAAGATCAATACATATGATACTATACAAAGATATATAACCTTTTGGAGCAGGTCCTCATTGCTCTCAATCAAATCATCATCAGTAGTTTCTGAAACAGAAAAACAAGTGATGAGACATATGGGAAACAGCTTATGTTTTGATTTTATAATAACTAGGAACTGTTTGCGGCATGAGCACTTGAGACAAAGCCTTGAAATTTTCTTAAGACTTAGTTCTACAGTGACATTGTAAATGAGGTAAGTCTATGTTCAGGCAATGACTATTAGTAATTGAAGAAAACTGCCCCACACAAAAAAAAGGTGGAAGTCCCACAATAAGTTGTCAATAAAACTGTATCAATGAGGTGCATGCCTTAAATTATAGTCCCCCCTCCCTCCTTCTTTTACTCCTATTCCACATCTCTAACTGACAGCACGACAGTGGCTGGACTCACAATCTAAATATCCAAAACCCAACCCCATTACCTCTGTTGAAGAGGCCCAATAACATTTCTCCCTCTTCAGCGAATAAGGGTTTTATTTGCTTGAACCCCTTCGGAAGAATGACACCAGCTCTTTTCAGACATTTTAACTCATCGTCGCCATCGCTGTGTGATCTGGCTCTCCTATAAGCCTCGGTTAATCGACGTGTACAACGTAAACCCACGTCATTATCATCATCAGAGTCATCATCATCATCAGAGTCATCATCAACCCAGTCATCATCATCAGAGTCATTAGGTTTCCCTGAAAATTTAATAACAGGTTTTAGCTCACCTAATTATCCTCTGACGAGTTCATTTCAGCATCACTGAAATCATCTGCATGAGAACAGAAGTGGTTCAGTGCAAAGATTTTAAACTATGCAATACATTATATTGGTTGGTGCCGAGATGACCCATCAACAATACAGTAACAGTATTCAACAAATCGTATAATAATGACAGAAAAAAACCATGTAGGTTCTTAGTGAGATAGTAATTCGTTATTGCAACGTGACTATTCATTAGGCAACAGGTTGAAGTACAATTGGTTGCTACACAACGGTTTGAAGAACGGAAGCAATTTCATTTAATAGTTTTAAATTACTAGCTTACCTTCATTGATAACCCTTTTATTGCTGCTCTCTGGGACATCTGCTGTGGCCTCTGCCTCTTCCTCATTAGATGAATAATAGTTATCAGCAACTTTCCGAAGTTTGTCAAGTGCAGCCTTATTGGAGGTTTTTCCTTTGACAGGGGCTTTGGGCAGGGGTTTCTTGACCTGCGGTTTTGCCTTGGGGTTGGCTGCAGGCTTTGTTTTCGCAGATTGGACCTTGGGTTTACTACTGGCAGTCGTTGCTGATGCCCTGGTCTTGCCTGACAAATAATAATCATCAAGTAAGTTGATGCTTTGATATGATACGACTACCAGAATAAAGGCTTGAATACATACCACCTGCCTTGGAGTCTGTCTTTTTCGGTTGGTCATCCACGTCATCAGGCTACGAACAGAGTTTATATTAGAAAGTACGCAAGATTCCTGATAAAAATTCCACATTATATAAATCATTAGTACCTTATTTATTCCAGGGCGGTAAATTGCACCAAAGTTTTTGCTTGAGCCTATCATCAATGTTACTGAGCCATTCTCTGCAACTTTATCAGATTCTTCCTCTGCGGTTACATCACTGACCTGCTAACAAAATAAGTACAAATGAAAAGTTGAAGAAAAGAATAGTACAATCTTAGTACCCCTTTGTCAAAAAGTTGCAAGGACGGTTCATGACACTGCTAAATCCTCAATTATGGCTTTTTGTTGGAATTTAAGATCTATTTAGATTCACCTACTTCGAATTCAGCTTCGGACTCCACCTCTGATTCGACACTGTCCACCTTGTCACCACAAACCATGTCAGAGATACCATCCTGAAAAATGGAACAATTTTTTTAAATTAGTATTTTAAAAAAACCTTGGGTAAGTCAGAATGTATGTTAAAACATACTTTATTTCGGGTAGAAGAGCGCAAACGGAGTTTCAATTTGGACACTTTTGTTGGAGGGTCCGCATTATTTTCCATAGTGGGAGCAGGCGCTGTCTGTCTCACATTAGCTGAAGCAACACTGTTGTCACACACAAAACTGAAGTTTTCCTAAAAAAAATAAAAATAAAAACCTCAATTAGTCTAGACATGAGACTAGGGTCTACAGCAGAAGCTACACAATATTAAATATTAGCTTACAACACTACATAGTAACAAAGTCATAATCACTTTACAAACGGCCCTAAAAGAAAAAAGGTACAATACTTACAGCTGAAGATAATTCACTAGGCACATCATTGTCAATAGACGGACCACTTGTCTGCTGCATCGACCTCTGCACAGAGGTCAGCTGTACAGAGTTCTCAACTATGTCATTGGAAATTTCCTGCTGTAAAGACAAAGAAATAAATAAGTAAAAAGCAAACAACAAATGTATCAAGTATTCATCTGCTTTCTTAAGTGTGTGAAATACTCACCCTCAACGAAGGAGAGGATCCTAGTGGTTTGGGTACAGACGCTCGAGATTCATTAAAAAGCCTTGGATCAGGCATGCTTGTTTGTCTCAGAGTACTAGCGTTCCCAAACATACAATTAAAAATTTCCTACAAAGAAAAATAATTAATACATGAAAAGTACACGTTTGCAATGAGTTTTCATAGATTGCTTCAAGTAAAGTACTCACCCTTTGTAAAATGTGATGAAAAGAAGATTTGTCTAGCAGTTCAGGTAGAGAAGCTCCACATTCATTCAACTGCCTTGGGACAGGCATGCCAGTCTGTCCTGCAGTACTTGAAGTCTCAGTGTTCTCACACATAGAATTGGAAATTTCCTGCTGTAAAGACAAAGAAATAAATAAGTAAAAAGCAAACAACAAATGTATCAAGTATTCATCTGCTTTCTTAAGTGTGTGAAATACTCACCCTCAACGAAGGAGAAGATCCTAGTGGTTTGGGAACAGAAGCTCGAGAATCATTAAAAAGCCTTGGGACAGGCATGCCAGTCTGTCCTGCAGTACTTGAAGTCTCAGTGTTCTCACACATAGAATTGGAAATTTCCTGCTGTAAAGACAAAGAAATAAATAAGTAAAAAGCAAACAACAAATGTATCAAGTATTCATCTGCTTTCTTAAGTGTGTGAAATACTCACCCTCAACGAAGGAGAAGATCCTAGTGGTTTGGGAACAGAAGCTCGAGAATCATTAAAAAGCCTTGGGACAGGCATGCCAGTCTGTCCTGCAGGACTTGAAGTCTCAGTGTTCTCACACATAGAATTGGAAATTTCCTGCTGTAAAGACAAAGAAATAAATAAGTAAAAACCACAAAAGAAATGTATTAAGTTTTCATAGATCTGTTTTCTTGAGAGTGTGAAATACTCACCCTTGGTGAAAAATTACAAGGAGAAGATCCTAGTGGTTTGGGAACAGAAGCTCGAGAATCATTAAAAAGCCTTGGGACAGGCATGTCTGTCTGTCCTGCAGGACTTGAAGTCTCAGTGTTCTCATACATAGAATTGGAAATTTCCTGCTGTAAAGACAAAGAAATAAATAAGTAAAAACAACAAAAGAAATGTATTAAGTTTTCATAGATCTGTTTTCTTGAGAGTGTGAAATACTCACCCTTGGTGAAAAATTATAAGGAGAAGATCCTAGTGGTTTGGGAACAGAAGCTCGAGAATCATTAAAAAGCCTTGGGACAGGCATGCCTGTCTGTCCTGCAGGACTTGAAGTCTCAGTGTTCTCATACATAGAATTGGAAATTTCCTGCTGTAAAGACAAAGAAATAAATAAGTAAAAACAGCAAAAGAAATGTATTAAGTTTTCATAGATCTGTTTTCTTGAGAGTGTGAAATACTCACCCTTGGTGAAAAATTATAAGGAGAAGATCCTAGTGGTTTGGGAACAGAAGCTCGAGAATCATTAAAAAGCCTTGGGACAGGCATGTCTGTCTGTCCTGCAGTACTTGAAGTCTCAGTGTTCTCATACATAGAATTGGAAATTTCCTGCTGTAAAGACAAAGAAATAAATAAGTAAAAACAACAAAAGAAATGTATTAAGTTTTCATAGATCTGTTTTCTTGAGAGTGTGAAATACTCACCCTTGGTGAAAAATTATAAGGAGAAGATCCTAGTGGTTTGGGAACAGAAGCTCGAGAATCATAAAAAAGCCTTGGGACAGGCATGCCTGTCTGTCCTGCAGGACTTGAAGTCTCAGTGTTCTCATACATAGAATTGGAAATTTCCTGCTGTAAAGACAAAGAAATAAATAAGTAAAAACAACAAAAGAAATGTATTAAGTTTTCATAGATCTGTTTTCTTGAGAGTGTGAAATACTCACCCTTGGTGAAAAATTATAAGGAGAAGATCCTAGTGGTTTGGGAACAGAAGCTCGAGAATCATAAAAAAGCCTTGGGACAGGCATGCCTGTCTGTCCTGCAGGACTTGAAGTCTCAGTGTTCTCATACATAGAATTGGAAATTTCCTGCTGTAAAGACAAAGAAATAAATAAGTAAAAACCATAAAAGAAATGTATTAAGTTTTCATAGATCTGTTTTGTTGAGAGTGTGAAATACTCACCCTTGGTGAAAAATTATAAGGAGAAGATCCTAGTGGTTTGGGTACAGAAGCTCGAGAATCATTAAAAAGCCTAGGAACAGGCATGCCTGTCTGTCCTACAGTACTTGAAGTCTCAGTGGAATTAGGAAGTTTCTATAAAGAAAGGGTTGTAAGAAAAAACTTAACAACAAATCACTGGTACTTGGACAGAGTGGCGGAAGTCCACTTCATCACCGAAACTGCTATTATTTTTGAAGACTTTTGGGTCCGCCCTGCCAAGGAATAAAACCACCTGTGTGAACGATTTTGAGTTAAAGGAGCAGATCAGGACTTACAGAAGAAAGTAAATAAATGGTTAGGCCTTTTGGTTCAACAGAATAGAGCAAAGCTGCAACGTCAATGATCCTTAAAATAAGCCTACTTAGCAGTCATTGCCGTTGCAGCTTCGCTCTATTCTGTTGAACCAAAAGGCCTAACCATTTATTTACTTTCTTCTTTAAGTCCTGATCTTCTCCTTCAACTCAAAATCGTTCACACAGGTCGTTTAATTGCTTGGCAGGGCGCACCCAAAAGTCATCCAAAATAATAGTAGTCTCGGCGATGAAGAGGACTTGCGCTACTCTGTCAAAGTACCAGTGAAATGCAATAATACTTCATAGATCTGCTTTGTAGGGTGTATGAAGTACTCACTCTTAGAGACAAATCGTAGGGAGAAGATGTGTCAGCTAACGGTTTCAGAACAGAAGGTTGAGATGCATTCAAAAGGCTTGGAACAGGCCTGTCTGTCTGCCTTACAGTACTTGTAGCATCGGCGTTTGAAATTTTCTGTAATGAGAAGGAAGTAAATAAGTCACACAACAAATGCAAAGATTTTATTAACATGGCTTATGATTGAGTTTAAAAAGTACTCACCTTTTGTGACAAATCATGAGGACACGATCCATCTAGCAATGGGCTGGGTGCAGTAGATGGAAATTCGCCCCAACGGCTTGGGGGAACAGTCTCTCTTTTCACAAGGTTTAGAGGTGAAACATTGTGCTCAGGCATTGAAACAGCTGACAAGGGCAGTGGAGCATAACACACGCTTGGCCTGCTTGCATTGGAACCTTCCTGAATGGAGAATTATTAATAATATTAGAAAACAAACGTATACAAAAACGAGTTTCGAATGAGGAAAAGGCTGAATCAAACTGAATTACATTAGGTATAGACTGCTGACTGAAAACATTGGGCCTTGAGTAGGGCAATTGTCTCGTACGCTGCTACATAGGAAGGAAAAACTGAAATTAATATGCTGTTACTGGAACAACATCCAAATTAGTATGAAATTGACATAACCTGATAATTCGGAGAAAAGGTGTTGTTCCAATGGTTTGGAAAGGTGCGGTTTCTGTTATCAACCTGATAGGATCTCTGGTGTCCAGAATTTGCAGAAGAGCCCTGGTTCCTACGATAACCCTGATGGTTAGAAAACCTCTGGTTCTGAAACACCTTTACCTTGCGGGGCATCTCTGAAAGATGAATGCAGGCATTACTAAAAGTAAATCCAACAAGTTTTAAAAGCTTTCTTTAAATGTTGGGATAAAACAAAGACAGGTAAATCTGGACACAGAGACAAGAACAGGATATAACGATTTATTCGATCCATAATTTCTTGTGAAGTACTTCGCTGCCCGCGTGCTAAGGTATTCCCCTTTCTCGGCTGTTAGTTCACAAGGGCCATTTTGCTTTGCCGTGCCGCTGTGAACGGAGGCGATAGGTTATGAATGGCGGTCTCAAACTCGGCGAAGTACGGCACATGGCACTTAGTTGGGACGAAAAATTACCAGAGACAGTATTTCTAGGAGTGAATAATGAGTATTAGGTCCGAGTATTGAAAGTACGGCCAGAAATAAATTCTGAGGTGTGGTGTGCTCAGCGTATGCCCAACCCATTTTATCCCCTTTCATCGGCAACTGCGGCATGAACTAACGTTGTATATAATAGCGTATATGGCACTGATAAGTTTCAGAAGATCAAGACACAAAGTGCGAATATTTCCGATGCGGGAAACCTCTTCGCTTACCGATGCTTACCGACAGATTACATAGATGGACAAGCTAGAACAAGAATGAGGATTCCAGTGGACGGGCCGGAGGGGCGGTGAGGCGGGGCGTACCAACAGTCATACCAACACCAACCCAACAACTCTAAAAATCCAAAAATAAAATGAAAGATAGGTTGCGGAATGCTCTTGTTTATAAATGACGCATTTTTTTTAAAAAGAAATTAAAGGCCAGATATCATTGCTTAAAATGACTCCGAGAACATTCCGACTTATTTCAGTCCCGAACTTGAACTTGAATCTCCCCCTCCGCCCTCTTCCACACGCGGGCGCGAAAGCAGTGCAGAGAGTATAACCCTGACCGGTCGCTTCAACGCTCCAGCGTTGAGATCCTTCCGTTATGGGGCCACCACATGTCATTCATTTCCTGAGGTATGGAATTACCCCTTAAATCGAGTGACTGTAGATACCGGTTTTCCTCTAACCCGCCTTGTTTTGTTCGGTTCCAGTGTGTGCTTCCTGATCCTTCTTGTCGATGCTGTGAAGGGCGTCCAGATAATTTGTGAAAATGGTTACAAGCCGGGTACCCATTACTATCACCTTGGAGATGGGCGTTTCGCCTATCATGTGTCATGGGACACCTGGACCTCGATCTACTTCAAGTGCGTTCTATACGAGAGAGGCTGCCGAGGTCGGGCAATTTTTAAACATGGTCACCGCTTCGTAGAGACTGGGGCCCACAATCATCCGCCCGACCCAGATTTCGTCGGTCAAAGACACTTCCGTGAGAACCTTCTGGATGCAATTCAGAACAACCCAAGAATCGTTGGATATCAGGAAATTCTCGACCAATTCCGCAGTGACCGCAGGTGTGCCATCTCAGCTGTTCAGACTTAGAACAACACCAAGCCTGTCAACAGTTAACATACAGTTTTGCTCCTTTGCAGGTACACTAGAAGAGTGAGGTGCAAGATGACTCTAAGAAGGCTGCGTAGTACCATGTACAAAACTAAAATGAGTAAATATCCAAATCTGCCCTACACCCTGCGGGAACTAACTCGCACGCTTCTTCAAAATCCCAATGTTTCTAAAACAATTGATGACACAGAAAATTTGTACGCTGGGTCGGTAACTGCAAGAGATGGCTCACATCATGTTGCCTTCTTCTCCCCTCGAATGCTCCAATTTATGTCTAGGATAAAGGTTATTCAGAGTGATGGCACATTTGGCTCTCGTCCTGCACTTCCTGCATCTTCCCAACTTTTTGTCCTAGTGACTACGTGGAGAAATTCTGTAAGTTGCAGTAACATTTTGAGTGTTACAACAGTGTTACATTTTCAAATTATTTAGTCTTGACTCGCCTAAACTTTTAATTGTTTGTAATAATTTTGCTTTTACATTGCAGGTTGTTCCGCTTGGATGCTTCTTGATGGAATCTCGCACCAAAGCAGCATATGATGCAGTGTTTCAGTTGTTAAAGGAATTGTGCCCAAACTTCCGACCTGAGGTAATAATGTCAGACTGGGAATATGCTCAGCAATCTGCTTGGCATGAAGCGTTTCCAGGTATGTAATTCAAAGCACTTTTGTTGTTAAACTATAGTGAAATCAAAACAAAAAAGAAGCTTTTTGACAGTTGATCCTCTAATGATTTAAAAAATTAAGACAAGTTCTACCATTAAGCCAATTATCACTCTTGGTCATTTGAAAATCTGACATTTTTTTCTAAAATTTGTGAGATCACTGAACTTAAATGTTAGTTGTTAAAACTAAGCTCAAATTAAATGTGGCATTGCTATATTGTTTTTTTACATTGCCTACGCAATGCGCTTAATTAATTTATCCAGAAATATTCATTGCTGTCCTTCTTTGTTTTCAGCTGCCCAGCTGCAAGGATGCCTATGGCACATGTGCCGCTCATTTGTGAGAAAAGCCAAACAACTGCGACTGTTGCGCTTCAGGGATGACTTGCCTACGTTGCTGGATTATATCCGGAAGGCTACTGCAATTTCACTATTGCCAAGAGATTTCTTCACTCCTGCATTAGAAGTCCTGAGAGCTGCTGCACTGGCAGAAGACAGGCTTTTGTCATATCTGTTGATACCCTTCTTTGAATATGTGGAAAATAGGTGGATTAATAACCGCAATCGGAATGAGTGGATGAGTCTATTCAATGTAGACTTCAGGACCAACAATGCTTGTGAGACGACAAACCGTATGCTCCGCCGAAAGACTGGAGCTTACCGCCCAAACGTTTATCTTTTCATTCAAGCTTGGGGAACTTTAGAGAACAATGCATCTTTAGATTGTGAGCTGTTAGGTGCAGGTGGGGAACCCAGGAGGACTCGGCGCTGGCAATCTGTGTGCACTGATCGACAGCTGAAAGCTTTGTCCAGAGACCTTGAAAGAGATATATTTCATGACCTGAATGAAACTCTGGCTGGATTTCTGTCCCGTGCTTCTCACCTCTTCCATGGAGCCTTTAATGAGCATGTTCTGGATGCAGTTGGTCGCGGTGTACGAAATGCAAATGCAGTCCTTTAAAGTTAATGCCTGCCATTGTGAGAACTGTATTTCATTCATGTATGGAGAAGGACATAGTGTAGAACACAGTAGTAGTGTAGGGCATAGTGTAGACATAGTACATGGAGTAGAACGTTTTGTAACTTTGCTTTTTTACTATATTGGTTGTCTATTTTACCCAGTATTAAAAATTGGATATGATTGTAACTAGGTGCCTTAGTGCCTTTCATCTATTTGACATGTTTCTCATGGCAATTCTGTGTGCTTAAATCCTTTAAATCAGTTGCATTATCATTATTCACTTGATACAATGTTATTAAGCTTATCTTATTTTTGTCCCAGTTTAACATTAATTTTGTAACTTTGCTTTTTTTTATTATTGTTCATCATTTTAACTAGTATTATAATTCGATAGAATTTTAACTAGGTCATTGACAATAGTGCTTCATTCCTTGTCTGGCATATCCATTTTTTAAACAAGTGGTACTGTTTGTTCCTGTATTTATTTTTCACTGTGCTTGTCCTCATATGTCTCATTTCAGTTCTATCTAGGTATCTAGGTATACCTTGTTTTAATTGTGTTCCATTTTGAGCTATATTTTCTTTTCATTCAAGCATTGGGAAACTGTATAGAGAACAATGCATTTCATTCCTGTATTTTACTTTTGTAAAGTTTGATTATTCCGTATACTTTTGTGGAAACTATCCCAGACTGTGCCTTGTGTCGCTAAAAAGTTTATTGAAATTGATGTGTTATGCACCATCTTCGCATTGGTAAACGAGAGGATGTAGGTGACACAGCCCTGAAAGTTGTTCTTTGAAATATATTATTGTTTTACACCATCTTTTCTCCCAATTCATTCCACCCTTCACTAAGCCATATAAATGGTTGCAGACTGTTGCAAGTCCCAAAAGAATACACAAAAATACTTCATTATTTCTATTTATTGATTGGATATGGTTGTCTTCACAGATCTATAAACCACTAGTGTTAAAAGAATAACAAAAAAAAGGGAAATGGCTCCACAGCACCCACAATTTTTGAAATGCTTGAATGACATTGCACAGAGGGAGAAAATAGATACTTCAAACATACTGAGAGGTAACAACACGACATCAAAAGAACATAAACACCAATTGACATAAGAATTCAAGAGAGGTAATCCGTACAGAAATTGAAGATTAAGGACTGAACATTAGCAGCATGATCAAAACTGCTAGTGGGAGGCACACCGTACACACCAACTTGCGGTGGACCATCATTATCCCACTTGAGAACTCTCCAAACTGATGAAGAGACTGGTTTAAGGTGGTTAATGGTCAGATTGCTCAGATGATCAACCATCACCATTCCCCTCAACACCAAGGTCCCCGCTGCCCTATGTATTGCACACCTTCTCCTAAACTCTTCAAGAACAGCCTCATCATCAGGACAGTTGTCAATTTCACTGCAAGAAAAAAAGAGGAAGATACGTCAAAAGAACACTTCTCCTGTATGTTCGGTGCTTTGATTGAGATACATACATATCACTGAGGACACTACAAGCAGGAATAATATGCCATTTGAGATCTTTTGTCAAAGTTTGGAGTAGACAGTTCAACTTGTCGCTTTCAAACAATACTTTTGAACCATTAACTTCCTCCTGCATGTACGGCTTTAAGCCATCCCAACAACTCCCAAGAAAGTTTGCATGGCTATTTATAAAGTGGGGTTTTCTCTGCACTCTAATCTCCTTGTTATTTGTTGAGAATGGCTCTCCACATAGTACACATTTCTCCACATTAACAAAATTAAATTTTTGGAATTTCTGTTTCTTCTCTTGCCTCTGCACTGTTGCTTGTGGAACGTTGCAGCACTGAGTAAAAAAATATAAATCAGTATAAAAACCAGATAGAGTTCAGATGTTAACATACTCTCTTCACTAAATCTACCTGTAGAAACCAATCGTCTGCAGGCAGAGGCATCTTCGTGTCGCAGCCATAGTTCCAAAGTAACTCAGCACCACCACTCAAATTTCGGCATTCAAGCCGTACTAAATATCTGACACTGCGGTTAGCAGGTCTAGAAAGATGCATAGTTGCTTGTTTACCTGCTGCCCAGTTACAGTAGCTTGCAGGCCCTCCCATGTAGCCATTGGGTTTTACAGGGGATCTCTTGTACAGATGGGAGCAGAAACTGCTTTCAGGGGCATTGGCGCACCAGCCAAAGTAAAATGCATCTTCAGCTTTGACAGTTACTTTAATGGGGATGCCAGGTTTAACTCTTAGGCGATAGCCTAATGCAGGTTCCTTGGGATCAATAAAAATTTCAAAAATGGATTTTGCCTTTTCCCATGTACGCTGGATGGTCCCCTTAAAATTTTCCAACTCCACATCAGATATTCCACCTGCAACAAAGAAAGACAAGATCAATGGGGCACAAATATTAAAACTGGTCTAAATGGGAATTAAATGCAATGCAATGCAATGCAATGCAAACACGATTCAGTCCCTCAAACGCAAGCAGAGAGAACCTTAATGGCAAATGATTGGAATTACCAGCAGAGTCATCGTCATCCTCTTTACATGTGCAAGTTCTTAAAGGGGCACCCATGATAAGTCTGCCACATTCATTGTCAAAGTCCCAAATTCTTCTAAGTTGAGAGGGGGAAAGTGGGAGACATTCCAATCCCAACCTGTGAACAGAATCAATGAAACACAACGATCATGACTACAAAGTACACAGTGGCTTCCAATAACGAAAGTTAGTCAGTGAAAAACTTCAAACAAAGATTTTGTGCTGCATTACTTTCCAATTTTATTGGTGTACAGTGAATAGTTTGCTTTTCGAGAGCCGAAAACAAGAAACATAAACTCCTAACTGTATCAGTTCTCTGAGTTCTATCTCAATAAAATAACATTCAAACTTTAAAAGTTGCTTGAATGAAAACAAAATTAACTTGTGCATCTCGACATATGTTAGAATAAACAGTAAATGATTAATATTTCTTACGCAGAAGATGAAGGTTCCTGGGTAACATTCTGCCCGGCAGCATTCCTCTTCGCTCTTGGACGAGACATGGTTGGTGCAAATCAGCACCAAAACCAGCTAGGAGGGTTCCTAACCTGATGTCTGAATGTCAGCGTCTTAGGGTATCCCTCCTTGGCAAATATTCAGGGCTACGTAATCCGACCAATGACACACAACTTTTGATAAATACTATGCTGGTGAATTATAATTCACGATCATAATGACTTGAAAAGACCGAAAAGAGACGCCCAGACGCTACTCTCCGACGCTGGGACTGGGACCTGCGAATTGCGAGCAACCTGCGAATAGTCTATAGTGTTAATATTCTTATTTTGTTTGAACACAACGGAATGAAGGATTGAACCTTTGATTATTTTCCAATCTACGACGACGACCCGAGGCTGCTTGCCTTGCTACAGTTATATTCGTCTAATTCAGGATGGCAAGCATTTTCACTGTAACCGAGGAAGACCTATTTAACTTTGAGAAATTCTGCGACTCGAAGTACACAGACGCTAATGTACAGAAATATGGCTTTTTCAAGGTAACCTTTTAAGTTCCTCCTCTATTGTGTTCCATTTTATTCAAACTGGTACACACCATTTCCATCTCGTTGTCATCCTTTCTTTGTGTTTCATCCAGATAAAGCTTGATTCTGGACTAGATGGTCAGTGCTCGACCATGATTGAATTCTTCAAACAGTTCAGTTTGCAATGTCATGCCAAACTTCGAAAGTCTTTCCTTTTGAGAAATCCCAATAGCTCCCATTTGTTTGGACATCAGAATGTGCTGCCAAAATCAGTGGACAAAGATTATTTTATGTCATCAGAAGAACAACTTGTTAAAATGGATTCCAATAATGTTCCACTAAATTGTTGGTAAGCATCAGTTCTTTAATGAATTATAGTAAAATTTCTGTTTTGACTTATCACACAACTAACTTTTTTGTAGCATGAAGGCACTTGAACATAGTGAGGATGATTTCCTGGAACACTTTTTTACCAAAGTTACGAGCAATCCAAAAGTGTTGGATAAGAACATTCATGATGAACTGTCACATATACAAAGGCGAGCTGCAGCTAAATTGTTTGCTTATCAAAAGAGACAGTCGTATGAGAAGGCTACAACAATGGAGGGGAAGATGCGAAGTTTGACCATGGCCATGTTGTCGGAGGATATAGTCGAATCTCCTTCCCATTGCCTTTGTGATAGTTGTAACACCAGCTACAGTTTTAAGAATGCAACAAGGTCATGTTCAGATAAAGAAGAAGGTGATGTTATTTTATACAGTGCAGGCATAGAGGAAAGCCGGAACAATTTCCTCCATCTAACAAATAATTTTGCTATGGCACATTTGTGCTTCAAGAATATGCTATCCAGTGTGGATTCTGTTTTCAATGGGGTATCGTACCCAGCACTATACCTGGGTGGATTACACTCAGTTTTTCCCCTTCATACCGAAGACCTAAGTTGTTGGAGCTTTAATTTTTTACTACATGGACTCCCCAAATTCTGGTGTGTATTTTTTTCTTCCTCAGGCATTGTGGTATATTTTTTATCTGAATTGATGAATCTAATGCTTTTGACAGGCTAATGGTTCCTCCCACAGAAGTTAGTCGCCTCACTGATGCCCTTCAAAGACGAGGATTTTATGGTTTACATAGATGGTGCCGGAATACATTGAACCACAAATTTTACATCCCAACACCTGAATTCTTCAGAGAGGAAAACATTCCCTTCGAATTGGTGAGAATGATAACTCTTTCAGTCAAAGTGGTAAATAGCCTTGCTGACACTGCTCAATTCTGCAATGCAGGTAATCCAGCAACGAGGAGAGGGCATTGTCGTTCTACCAAACACAGCACACACTGGTGGCAATCTTGGACCCAACTTGGCTGAAGCGTGTAATTTTGGCTCCCATAAATGGATACCGTATGGCTGTGTGTCACCAAAGTGTCCTTGCATGTGGGTATATAGTCAGTTATTCTGAGAATCAAGAAACTGTTTGGAAGTACCTTTTGGCTGTTTGTTACAGGAACGATGCTGTTCATGCCGACCTGAGTGACTTAGTGGCTGTACACCAGCCAAGTCTTTTAAAAGCCTACATTCTAAATGAGATTGTTAATGTTGTAGAAGATCAATACTTTCAGAGGTCAATTCTTGTTCCCAAGAAGGACTTGTCTTGTGGATTGGTGCCTTCCCCACCCTCAAACAATGTTGATTATTCATCAGCAAGAAGGAAGTCGCAAGGAAAGATGTCAAGAGTAAAGTGTCCTGTGTGTGCAGTGTCATGGGCTTATGTACAAAAAAGCAATATGGTGACACATATTATCAAACACCATAATCCTCGAATAGGAGAAAAAATTCTCACTGACTTTATTGAACAATACTCACTGAGTATCAAGTAAGTGGGCAGTAAGATAAATGTCAGACTCTCAATGGTAATAGTTACACAAAGTATCAATAATGTTCTTTTGATTATGCCCCTAAAAGCAATAAATGTTCCTGTTGTGCAAATTGGCTGGATTTTTGTTTGTGTATCCCTCACCTTGAAAATTTTTTAATTTAGTGAGTATGCAGTTCATTAGGTAGAAGGAGGGTAGTGTGTTGGTAATATATCAAACAAGAAAGATTGGTTTAAAAGTAGATATTAAATTTTATTTCATTTCATTCTTTTCTGTTTTACAAAGTCAATGCCCAAACCAAGTACACATCAAATCAACTCACTTACAGAGTAACACAACAAAGACGAATTAAGGTTACTTCAGTGAAAATTTGAACATTTTTGGCGTCAATTGTGTTTTTTACAATCTCTAGTTCATGCCCCAAACCAAGAGATGCATAACTTAGGGAACAACTCTTTGATTAGCAAGAGATAGGCCAAGACCATTTTATTAAAAAGAATATGTGCCTTAGTTCTTGAGGCTAGGAAAACTTCTAGTTCATCTTATGTAGATTAACTTTGGAAGGAATTGGAACAAGGGGCCCTAACCAGTGGGACCAAGAGTTCCCTACGGTGACCAACTTGCCTTACCAGAAAGAAAACTACTGCCACAATTAATACAGAAGAGAGAATTTTTACTTAAAAGACACCACAAAGTAATAAGTTCCTCTTGGGTGGAAGCCCTTCATGCAGCACTACGTTTGACAAATAGTTTTGAATTACAACAAAGCACATCAAATATCAAGAGCACATCAATGAAATAAACATGTCAACACATTCAAATCATACACAGAAAGTTAATAAATAAATACAAATCTTTAAAAAGAAAAATTATGTCATGTACTGCATGAATATAT
Source organism: Stenchaetothrips biformis (assembly GCA_030522485.1). Classification (NCBI taxonomy): domain Eukaryota; kingdom Metazoa; phylum Arthropoda; class Insecta; order Thysanoptera; family Thripidae; genus Stenchaetothrips; species Stenchaetothrips biformis. Next base: position 12,770,422 of record CM060100.1, read on the forward strand.
AGATATTGTAAAAGTGTAAAAAAATAAGTCAGGTTACACAATTTTAAGACAAAAGAAAAAGCATTAGATGCTTAGACATAGTGAATTCTATTTCTAGTTGTGCAATATAATGTCATTATCAGAACACAAGTACTTATCACAAGTTACATCATTTCACTCAGACTGCATCTCATGCGGCTTCCAAAACAAGGAAACTAAAAATTTTGTTCAAATTTGATTTGATAATGAGAATGCATTTGTGATTCTTGATGTAAAAGAGAATTTAATAACATCAAACTGACTCCTAGTTGACATAAGCAAAACAGCAAATCAATGGTAAAGCTATAGCACAGGATTACCGTCTGTTATCAAGCGTTATCAGTTTACACTTAATATCAAATGTATCTCGCTCATCCGCCCAAATACCCAATATTTTCATGCATTTCAGAATTTCCTCTCTATGCTCCTAACTTTGCAGTCATGCTTCAAATTTACCAGTGATACATATAACTCATTAGTCATTGTTGAAGTCCAGCTTCAACTTTGAACCTATCATCGTTCCACCACGAGTTTGGGGGACCGAATGACAAGGGAGAATAGAAGAGTGAGAGAGAGAGGAACAGCCTATTCTCAAGGGAGGAGGGGTATAGAGGACAATGTACTTTTTAACAGGAATATAGCTGGTGTAGTTCTGTATGAGTTCAAATGTAGCAAGGCAATAAAATTCTTGCCTCAGGTTCATAGTGAGTAGATCCAAAGCATTTATCAAATTCAAGAGCTTTCCTCATATGTAAGATTAAAACTTCATACCTCTGCATGGCTTCCAAAATAAGCTCTGACGCACTCATAGGATGAACACACTCGAAATGTTTACAAAGTTTAAGCAGGCGGTCAGCTGTTGCCATGAAACTTTCCCCACACACCATGCACTTTACATATGCATGACAAACTGCTGGTTGACAGCACAGCAAAGATTTACTTGAGCAAGCCATAGTCTTATAGTCCTCCAAAAGAGAGTAAAGGTCAGAGACAAGGGCAAAGTCAAGAGATGATTGACGTATCAGCTTCAATTCCTGATCCTGAATAACAAGACAAGGTTTGGTATACATCAACAGTATTCAAAAATTCATAGGTGAGCAGATTGGTCCTGACCTGATGGCTCGTACTGCAGTTTTCGAAATCTTCCTCAGCAGCATCGGTATCCTGTCCAGATTGGTCTTCTTCCTTCGGTTCCTCTTTGATTAAATCAGTATTTATTTCCTGTGCATTTGAAAAGGAAAGGTCAATGTGATAAAAGAACAAAAACATATGAGTCCAGCCAGCATAAAATATTCATCCACTATGAACTTCGAAACGGGAATACTTACACTAACTGCCAGTACCTGGGCATCCTCCTCATATTGCATGCCTATGCTCATGGGATTGGGGGAGATCTGCAGAATACAAAGCATGTAAATAATTCTCTGATGCATGCCCAAAATTGCCAACAAAAGTACTAACACATTTTTTCCTTTCACAAATCAAGTCCATAATTCATTTCAAATTAGTCTTACACCGAGACTTAACCCAAAGATTCCAAAAAGTACTCACAGGCAGAGAAATTCGACGCAAGACCTTTCAGAAAGTCACCATGCAGTACAACGTGGGCATATTCTTTCCGAAAGACTTCCACATTCAACTGATAAATGACCGCATTCGGGAGGTTAATGGTTTGACACTAGTAACCCAGGGCATATGCTCCTTTCCTCCCCGCCACCACACTGGTTGGTGACGAACCAACTCTTACACACTCTTCTGACATCAATAATTCCTGTTAACATGGATAGACTTTGTTAGCTAATAACAATTTAAACCTTAAGCATTGTGTCTGCTGTAGTCGTCTGCAGCTGAGCGGCTGCTGCAGCTAGCTGCAGCCTAGACAGGGCATGTTGTGTGGTTCGCAGCAAGGCGGTGAACGCTGCGCCCCTAGCGGACAGAAGCGGTAGCGGCATTGTGTAACGGTCATCCGGCGATCCGACGACGAGCAAGTTGTGAGCTGCGGGGTCCTTCGCTCTTATAAGCTGGTTCCTCATCCCCGCGTAGCTTGGTAAGTGTTTCTAAGGATAAATAAACAGACGATCTCATTATCTTTGTCTAATCTGAATTTGAACTGTATCCTAAATCGTCGAATCTTGCTCTTGCCGGGACGGCTTCGCAGCGCGCGCGTCCCTTCAACACTCTGTAGGGATTAGTTAGGTTCTCTAAGCATGGTTCTCTTTTCAAACAGTGATCAGCACGTCTGTTCCTCTCATCGGCTCTTCATTGGCGATCCCACTGACATGCGAGAACACAGCAGGAGACACTCGGGACTTCAGGCTTGAAGAGGTTAGGTAAGCTTTTTACTGTCTTCATTCAAAGTTTCTCTTTTTGGTGGTTCAATCACATAAGCAATTTTCCGTTTGTTTTTCAGTTGATGTCTTGAAAATTCCATCCTCACTTCTGCTGACCTCACCATTATCACCTTGACAGAGCCTCATCACAATGTCTGGCGAGTTGTTCAATCCGCCCTGAAAGTGGTCCATCTGTTGGGTGTGTAGGCAAGTACCAGACTAGAGCGCTGAGAGCTTGTATAGGCCAGCTGCTGTTGTGGAAGGCAAAGAAATGAGTTTACGTCTGTGAGCTGTTTGGGCCAGACTGTGGCGTGAGCTAAGCTAGTGGCCGCCTTTGTTTTGCATTTGCGCTGAGAGCTTGTATAGGCCAGCTGCTGTTGTGGAAGGCAAAGAAATGAGTTTACGTCTGTGAGCTGTTTGGGCCAGACTGTGGCGTGAGCTAAGCCAGTGGCCGCCTTTGTTTTGCATTTGCGCTGAGAGCTTGTATAGGCCAGCTGCTGTTGTGGAATGCAAGGAAATGAGTTTAAGTCTGTGAGCTGTTTGGGCCAGACTGTGGCGTGAGCTAAGTTAGTGGCCGCCTTTGTTTTGCATTTGCGCTGAGAGCTTGTTCAGGCCACCTTCCTTTTGCCGTATGTATCTTGCAGGCACTTACCCTACACCTGGCACTATTTTCTCTCCGCACATCTTGGGGTTTTTGTTCTGTTTTTTTCTTTTGAAGAAATCTAGGTCTTTTTATTTTTGTTTATTGAGACTATGTGACTCCTGTGGAGTTGTGTATTTACGGCAGTAGATGGGATTGGAGTGGGTGAGGTCAGTGTTTGGTTCTCTGGACAGTGCTTTTTTTCTCTGTCCACTGGCTTTATCTCTTGGTCTGATTTATCACATGTGCAAGAACAGGTCTGGCCGTCTATGCCTGGTGCCAGGAGCTACTTGAGATTGGTGCAGTTTTGCACCAAACTAGAGAGCTGGTGCAGTTTTGCACCAAACTAGAGAGCTGAGCTCTTGGCCGCTCTGTGGGCTGCCACTGTGCACTTAACGCTGAGAGCTTTTATAGGCCAGCTGATTTTTTTTTATTGTCTGTGAGCTGCTTTGGCCAGACTTTAATTGAGACGAGTGCTACACTTTTGGCCGCTCTGTGCCCTTTACATGTGTGAGAACAGGCCTGGCCGTCCATGCCTGGTGCCAGGAGCTACTTGGGATTGGTGCAGTTTTGCACCAAACTAGAGAGCTGAGCTTTTGGCCGCTCTGTGGGCTGCCACTGTGCACTTTACGCTAAAAGCTTTTATAGGCCAGCTGATTTATTTATTGTCTGTGAGCTGCTTCGGCCAGACTTTCATTGAGAGGACAGCTTCACTTTTGGCCGCTCTCTCTCTCTCTCTCTCTCTCTCTCTCTCTCTCTCTCTCTCTCTCTCTGCCCTTTATGCTGAGAGCTCTAGGAGGCCGGCTGCTGTTGCGCCATGTATCCTCCCAATCACTTCCTGATAGGTGGTAGGTTCTCATAATGTACGTTACTAATTGACACTGGTTGTAAAGTCTGTGGGATGTTTTTGGAATTATTTGTTACTTTTTTGCTGCGGTAATTATGACAGGACCTCCATTTCCATTCCATGGGCCAATCTCACTGTTCTGTCCACTGCTTTCCCTTTTAGATGCTGGAATTCTCATTGCTGCTACTGCGGTGCTTTAGAGTTTACAATGCTTTTTGTTTTGCAGTTGGTTCCTGTTTTCCCTCTAGTCTTCTGATACTGTTTGTTGTTATGTCCCTCTGCGGGCAAAATGCTGTCTCCTGGTTTTCCCTGTCCTTTTTTCTTCTATGTTTCATGTGGAGATAAGTTGCAACGTCTGGGGCCCCCACTGGACAGTCTGGTTACTTCCTCGAGTGTGTCGTTTACATGCAGATGAGGTAATGAGGATTCTATGTGTTGTGTGCCATCTTTTTTGTTGTTTTGGTGGTGTCATTTAATTGCTTATATTTTAAGCGTATGTGTTGTGGCCTTTGTACTGATGTTGCTGTATTTCTGATTGCAGATTATTGGTGGAGACACATCAACATCAATCAACTTTGACTTCTGTACTTTCGTTATGATGACTGGCAGTATGGACTGGGGCAATTTACCAGTACTGAAGTAATTTTCACAAGAGAAGTCTTTCTGCATGGCTGCTTTTTGTTGCTTCAGTTGTTGTTCTAATACTGTTTCCTTGTGTCAACAATGTCCTCATTAATATTTCCAAGATGAGTCAGAGACTAGAATACAACTTGGACATAATTTTATGTTTGGCCAAAGATGTTCTTAGCTGGGCCTGCAAACTGAATTGTATGAATCAAGATTATTATAGAAATAAAAATAAATAGGTATAGCCACTTGGTTTTGCAACCCTCTTTATTTTTTCTTAATTTTAAAATACCCTTTCTCAACAGTAGCAACTCTAATAGTTCCATTTATTTAAAAAGATTTGTTGAGGAAGTTAGGATGAGCAAGAAAAATTGAAGCAAAGCTATATATGGAATCCTAGGGCTACTTCAGGAAAGCACAGTGAATTAATTGAAATTTCTCTCCAAATGCCAAAGTTGGATCTTCATTCCTCAGGCCTTTCCTTTCAAAGAAGCAGCAGAGAAATTAAAAAGAGAGCGAACAAGCAGCTAGATCATGCAGAATTTTGACACTGAGCGATAAATAAACATACACACAGCACATGGAGCCATACAGTGTTTCTTTGCAAAGCAGAAACAAAAGTGTCTCAACTGTGGAGCAATCTATAGTAACACTAAAACATTGTTATGTGCCACTGAAATTATGAATTACTCATAAATTTGGTTCCCAACTTGCACATGGACCTAAAGATGTGACTAGGATCACATTTCAGGTGATGCTAGCAATAAGTAACAAGTGAAAAATAGCCATCACAAATCCAGTCGAGGTATGTTTGAATTCTTTCTGAAGTTGCTCTCGTAAATATTTTTTTTGAAAATATGAAAGGGGGTTGATACAGTTTTTAAGAAAAGAGTCAATTTATGGGAAAAATCATTCTTACAGGAAAGACATTGTACATTGAAGACAGTCAGAACTTTCTTCCTTGGTATTAAAATGATATCAGGATGCACAACTTGTCATGGAAAAGTTGATTTCTAAAATGAAAGCACATCACTTGTGAAGTTCTTATTTTGAAATTTGCAACAGTGCCTTGTTGTAAAACAGAGTATTTAAAATTACTTTTGTAGGTGACTTGCACTCCCAACCACCACCTCCTGCTCCCCTTATGATCCCATGAATAAGTCACAAAATCTGTTTCAAAAATGCTATCTTACAAACGTTTCAAAATAATCCTGTGACGGGGTGAAGCCCTCCTGGAAACAAACCAAATAAACCCATGCCTATTTCTGTGAAGCCACTTCTGTCGCTCAAACTCCGAGCGCAAACTTCCACAAATAAAACTTCAAAATGGTTGCATTACCAGAAGATCCCCATGACTGATCTTGTCTTCTGATATTTTATTTTTAAATACCAAGCAAGAAGCTTTGAACTAAATGAAGACTACAGTTGCTAAACAAATGAACCCATTGTTCAGTATAAACAACTTTATAACCAAAAGGCCTAACCATTTATTTACTTTCTTCTTTAAGTCCTGATCTGCTCCTTCAACTCAAAATCGTTCACACAGGTGGTTTTATTCCTTGGCAAAGCGGACCCAAAAGTCTTCAAAAATAATAGCAGTTTCGGTGATGAAGTGGACTTCCGCCACTCTGTCAAAGTACCAGTGACATGATGGGGGGAAAATGTCACTGTGCAAACAGTCAGCCCAAGCTGAGCAAAAGCCAAGCCGTTGGTCATGGAATAGGAAGGAGGATAGGAAGCCTGAAGCAGTCCCGAAGTGTTGTCATCTCATTTTGAACATGGTCCAGACTACATGATCCAGCTCCAGAATGGTTCGATAGTCTTTGAAGAACCCTGAGAAAAGAAAAAGTTAAAAACAAAAATAATACCTAAAAAAATCATATTTTCCCGCGAACTGGAACTTAATAAAGATTGTATTTGGCCTTAATTTATTGTTTATAAATAGTTTATTAAAATGGCTGTATCAGAGCCCATTTTATTCATCCTTATTAAGCAAATTAAGGATTTTATTCAGTACTTATTAAATACTTATTAAGTTTCTATATAGGTGCAACTTAACGATATTCAGTTTTAATAAGCATCATCTCTAAAAGAAAGAAGTGCTCGGAAAAAATATATAAAAAGTGAATATGGCAAACGTGAGCCTAAATATAGTTTTTATTTACCCTAAATAAAAACCAAATATAAATTCTTATTTGTTTTATAAAAATGAATAATATGGAACCATATACAGCCATTTTTAATAAACTGTTAATAAACTTTTAATAAACTATAAATTAAGGCCAAATAAAGCTTTATTCAATTCAAGTTGGCGGGTTAGAAACAAGACGAGAATAATGAAACAAACCTTGTGGGGAAGTTGTCAAAGTTATCGACGTGACGAGTTGGATTAGACTTGGTGAAATTCACGACACTCATGCGAATAGATTCAGCACTCCCCTTGCAGCCACCTGCAATAAGAGACAGAATGAATCCATTCGATTGTTTTTACTTGAAAACAGAAATTGTACACTCCGAATACATGTGATGCAAAATATGGCAGCTTCTGAATTGCCAAATAATATCTTTATGAATACATATTGAATGACCATGCGTATGATATTGCATGTAGGGGAAAATAAACTAAACCTAACTATTTCTACATTGCCAGAACAGTGCATGGTGAAAAATTTGCAATGAACAAGCCTAACCTACGATGGATTTTTGTTTCAATAAAGTATCAGACTATTCTGATTAATGATAGGTAGAACGGCAGAACTACCAACACGAACTCAACAATGCGCAGTGGCAAAGTAGCTGCCGGCGACTCGATCAAACGGCATTTGTGATACCAATTATTAAAAACCATCTTCTCTCCGGACAGCCGGCTGCTAGGCGTTGTTTTTGTTGCTACTTGATATCTTTCTTTCCCGACCCGTCCCAAGTGATTCCAAAAGTGACCACCACACGAAGATAGAGCGCGCTGAGGGGTACCGCCCGCTGACGTAGTTCCACAAGGGGCCACCAAAGGAAGATAGAGCTCGCCAGGGAGGGGTGCGAATGGTTGCCTACCTGCAAGGCGATAGAGGCTTTCCCGCAGCCCTGGCACTGTCAGTCTCCGTACTCGACACGCATTGGTGTGTAGTTGGCGAACTGACGACGAATATCTCGGGATGGCGTGTCGGCGCGGAGGTGTCCGTTCATGTACTGCCACCACAGCTCAGTAAAAATGTCACCCGCTACAGACCTGCAGCTACACCTGCAACAGAGAGGTTGTGAAAAGCATCGCAGAAATGTCACGAGGGGGAGAGAGGAGGAATACGAACGGAAACGGCATGAGTGGTTGTCCGGGGGGGGGGGGGGGTTAGATCCGTTTTCCCTTTGCTAGTTGTGCGGTTTTCGAACCCGCACCGTGGAGTCCGCGGTTCAAAGACCGTCAGCAAAGAGAAGCAGTAATTTCCTTCCCAGGAATTCCCTACGCTGCACCCCGCGTGCGAGTGCATTGAGGGCTTATGACGCAGACAGGACCAACAGGTGCGTTATTGTCTGATGGCATGCGCTCCAAAAAGTGCACGAAGACGGGCTTACGAGGCGTGGCCTTAGCGATGATTAAGTTGTGTTGTATGCTGTCACATGGGCCTCCCACGCGAGTTTCACACAATTACACTGTATTGCACAATTTCACTATTGAACATTCCCATGCAACCAGCCACGACAGCCGTGTCTTGCGGGCCTGCCTACACTCAACCCACAAGCCGGCGCCGTGGTTGCAAGCTGCACGCGTTAGGGAATGCGCGCGGCTGAGGAGCGTGTCACACATTGGTTCCGGGGTTCCGCGCGGTCAAACTCAGCTCGGCGCGGCGCGCGCGCACAGAGAGACGTCGTGGGTCCCTGCGTCGAGGGTCACCCTTTGGAGGGCCTGTACGATGATGTGGGCGATGGTGACGGTTAACCAAGGTGTGCTGCGTACCTGCCAGCCGGGTCCGTGTTACGTCCGTGCACACGGTCCCGATAGGCAACGCGGCGGCTTGGAAAGGAAAAATACAAATATTAACTTACACGGCTACCCGGATGGGACCTTCCTTTGCGCCTTCGAGGTCCACGTCGACACGACCCTCGCCACCACGGCCTCGATGCCGACCCGGGGGAGCGCCTCCGAGGTCCGTCGGCGACCTCGCCTACGGCCTCCGCGCTGTCCCGAGGGCGGGTCCCCGAGGTCCACGTCGACGACATACTCGCCCACGGCTTTGAACCCAACCCGCGAGAGTGCCCCAGATAGACTACACTTGAAACAAGGACGAGGTCATGTCGCAAACTTTTGCCTACTTACAGGTGGGTTGTAATACAGATTGCCTGCATTCAGGCGTTTCGTTAAGAGCAGGAGGGGGCTCAAGGCCTCCGTACCCGAATCCCCCTCCCCCCTTTCCATAAGAGCCTGGTCCAGGAGGTCCACATCGACTATCTACGCGGCCACGGCCTCCACTGCTTCTGCCTCGGGTGGCGTGGCGCGCGCAGGCCGGACGCGGGGCACGCGGAGTGATCACCTCCGCATCATGCCCCACATGGGCCCCTACGGTTCCTCACCAGGGAAACGGCCGCTTGGCCAACTCACCGAGCACGGCACGGTGCTGCGGGTCGCCGTGGGTCCCTGCAGAGGTCCGCGACGGCGCCCCTTCCTGGAGCGCGGCCATATTGGTCTGTAATGGGAGCGACTGGCAGTCGCGCCGCGCCTGCCTGCAGGTCGCCGAACACGTCCTCGTCGCTGGCGGCCTAGCGGGTGACGCACGCGTCCACGGGGAGACGCGCTGCGCCTGGCTGCAGCCACCGAAGCACGAGTAGCCCTCCGGTGCATCGGACGGCTGGCCTGCAGCCCAGGGGCTCGAGCTCGAACGGCTCGAACGCGGGAGCGCTCGAGTACTCGGGAGTACTCCGGAAAGGAGTACCCGAACCCAACAGCGATAACGCGTTTCGATATCATACCTTGCGGACGAACCGCGCGATGCACAACTCCGAAGCGAGCCCATCCTGGCTTCGCCGCCCTCAGGGGACAGGGCTTGGACGACGGCGAGATCCGCGCATGTAGAACGAGACGGTACCGCATCGCACACCATGCATGCTGCTGTTCGAAGCGACGCAATACCTTTCCGTCAACGGGGAGTGTGTTCGAAACGACGCGCGGAGACCAGGGCGGAAGCACTGGCCAACTGGAATTTGGCAAAGACACAGTGAAGTTAAGAGACGCGACGGCGCACCGCACCCTCAAAATCAGTGCATTGGCAATATCTAGTGCAAAACGGCACCACACTTTAAATCTACCACTTGGGTGGCATGTTGGAGCATGGGGGCCATTACCCTCCATCACCGGATACATTCGGCACCCCCGAAGGTAGGCAAGACGCATGACACCCCGCCTGATGGTATGCCAACAGGTGCGACGGAGCACTCTCCGCAAAAGGGGTTAGGGAAAGGTTTGGACATTGCTCCTTTCATGCAGGCTCAGTATCTTCGCAATAGTGTGACGGTTTAAACCTCGCAATGCAGAGGGGTAATATGGTGTAAACCCAGTAGAAAAGTGGGCTTGAAACTCGTTGGTTTTGCCCCTGACGCGCGCTTTGAAAGGCAAAAACTAGGTGCGGTGAGTGGCCTCTCTCGGCGTCTCCTAGTACTCTCTAGACCGTTCTCTTCCATGCCCCGCCTCACAGACGCCTTTACCACACACTGAATTGGGGGGGCTCCAGCCACCCCCCTCTCTCTCTCTCTCTCTCTCTCACACACACACACACACACACACACACACACGCACGCGCACACACACACACACACACACACACACACACACACACACACACACACACACACACACACGCACGCACGCACGCACGCACACCGGACGTTCGGTCTGGAGCCCCTCTAAAATAATCTGCCCTATTCCCCTCACTCATCCCCCCCATGTACCCTCAACAACTACACATGTCATAGTCAGTGTATTTACCTCCAAAACAATTGGACGTCAATTCCTTGGAGGTAAAATCTTTGGAGGTAAAATCTTACTAGCTTTGGAGGTAAATCGTTGGACGTAATAAAGAGAGGCAGATGAAGGCTTGGAGGTAAATTACTTGGAGGTAACGCGCCCCACCCGAATTCACAGTGGGAGAGACAGTGTGATGGGTTCAAGATAGGGAGTGATCAGATGCATCTCGGTTAGGTTTGGTTATATTGTTCGTTTTTTTTTAGTTTATCAAGAGCATCAAGAGAATCATCACAAGACAGAAACATCACAAGAATTAACGGAGAGGCAGAGAGCTTGTCATGAAAGAAATTGACAGGTCATCAAAAGAATCGTCACAAGAATTAACAGAGAGACAGTGACAGTCATGACAAGAAGGATAATTGAAAAAGAATATAAGAGAAAAATAAAATGATGGATGCAGAAGCACACAGTTTGTTGTCGGAGAGGTGCAATGAAATGTATCGGAGCAATAGGAAAAAGATGGTTTGAGATAGCAAGTGATGAGTTTCATGTCAGTTAGGTTTTGTTACTTTGGTGAGTTTTGTAAAGATTTTATCGTATGAAGGAAACATGAAAGGACTGGCAAGAAAGACAGTGGCATGAAAAGGAAACGAGTTTACGGAGAGAGTTGGAGTCATCAAAAGATTGAACGGAGAGACAGAGAGTGAGTGAGCAAAGGAGGTCATCAAAAGAATCATCACAAGACAGAAACATGAGGAGAATTAAGAAGAGAGGCAGTGACAGATATGCAGAGATGTATCGGAGAGACATTTAAAAAGAGACATATCAAGAGTGAACATGAAAAGCATCAGGAGAAACACAGTGAGTGAGATATGAAAAGAAATGACAAGACGTATTGTGACAGGTTTTCAAAGATTTGTCAGAGAGTCATCAAAAGAGTCATCACATGAAAGAGAAAATAGTAAATGAATTGACAGAGAGACAAAGGGACATCAGAACAATAAATAGAGAGGCAGTGAGTCATGAAAAGAATTGTCACAAGACTGAAACATAAAAAGGATCAAAAGTGGGTCTGGGACATGGAAAGACAGGAAAAGACGTATCGGAGGCATCAAAAGAATCATCACAAGACAGAAATATGAATAGAATTTACAGTGGGACAGTGACAGGGACATGAAAATAATGAACGGAGAAGCAGAGTGAGTCATCAAATGAATCATCACAAAAGTATAAACAGTGGGCTAGTGATACAGGGACATGAAAGGCATTGTCGAGGGAAGAAACAGTATGAAGAGGAGGAAATGTGTATCGTAGAAAGAGGTATCAAAGTGAATGGTGAGTCATGAAAAGGTTATACGGAAGGACAGTGGAGGCATCAAATTTTTGTTCGGAGACAGTGGCAAAGGGGGAATCATGAAATCGGAGAGAGACAGAGATAGAGGAATTAAGAGAAGGGAACAGATCAATTGATAGAAAAATTATTGTCGTCATATAAATTTGTGAAAAGGGAAAACAAGAAGTGGAAGGAGCGACGCGATGAAAGGGGCAACGACTAGCGGAAGGAACGACGGCGTGAAGAAGGGAATGCTCAATGGCGGATGGAATGCTTTACGGGGTTCAGAATGCTCAACAGCGACGGGACTGATCAACGGCGGAGGGAATGCTTCACGGGGTTCGGAATGCTCAACAGCGACGGGACTGATCAACGGCGGAGGGACCGATGCAAGGCAGTCTTAGCCCCCCGGCGGAGCGCGTCGGCGCCTTCGGCGCTAAGTCCCCTTTTTTAGGTTAGGTCGGATAACGGGAAGAAAAGCAACAAAAAATGAGGGGGGTAAGGTTAGGCCGTTTCGTACTTGAAGTGGCTTCCCACTGCGCGCGCCCAGTTTTTCATATTTCCGCTCGCCATCTCTGCTCGTGGGTACGAACCGGGGGGGTAGTTCCGGTTTGCAGTTCAGACACAGAGCGCTCTGACGGCATTCGGTTGAATCAATTTCAGTATTGGCTGTGTTGTTTTCGTTTCGAATTTCGTTCTTTCATCCCACATTGATTGCTCTGGTGTTCAAGGTGCGCGTTTTTCAAGAGTGACGTACGGTGAAGGGCTCAGGACAGGAAAGCAGAAGGAATCAAGGAAAACCAAGGAATGGAGAGAAAGGTCGGCGGTCAGGTCGGACGCCAAAGTGAGGTTTGTGACCTGCCCAATCCAACCCGCAAAAGGAAGCCCAGCACCGAGTTGCACTCTCTTTGGGACACTGATGACGATGATTCCGGGTCCGAAGCCAGTGAAGGCAGCTCTGACGTCGCGCAAGGTTCGTCACTGGGTTATGTGTCGTGGTTGTGTCAAGTTAGGCCTGCATACCGAGGAAACTGTTGATTGTTTTGGCCCATTTTCAGCAGGGAATAATCCGTCGCCCCCTTAACCTCGACGTCGGAACTCATTCTTGAAGTCCTAGACGAAGTTATTGGGCCAAGCGACTGTGGTACTTCGCTAGACGACGGTGACGATGCAGACAACAATGCCCGTCTCGATTTTCCGAGGGATAGTTTCTCTCCATCAGTCGCCGAGATTAGAGGGTTGAGCAGTGAGGAGGGCCGTTTGCAGGAATCAGTCATCCTGAAATCACCAGAACAAGATAAAGGTATGTGCTAATATAGTTAATCTGGAATGGTCTGCCTATCGCCTTGTCTATCTCCCTTTGTGCCTTCAAATGCCTCTTTCCCCTTTTCCACTCTCTCTCTCTCTCTCTCTCTCTCTCTCTCTCTCTTTCTCTCTTTTTCTCTCTCTTTCTCTTTCTTTCTCTTTCTCTCTCTTTCTCTCTGTCTCCTTCATCCTTTTTCTCGCTCTAAAACATACTCGAGGTAACTTGTCATCTTAAATGTTCACTCTCATTTTTTTCTGGTAGGAATTTCCGAAAATCCGAATGTCAACGAAGCTCAAAAGTATTTTGACTGGTGAGGACATGAGAATAAGTTTTTGACTCAAAAGGGGGCATCTTCAAATGACATTCATGCTCAACCAACTGCCAATCAAGTAAGATGTTGCTCCCTTTTTATGTGATTCCTTTTTCATGGTTAAATGTTGTGATGAGGAAGAAATTGACGCCTGCCCTCTTGTTACTGTTCCCCCTGCAGGATTCTGGTTGTGAGTCATTCGGCCTAAGGGAGGATGTCAGAAAAGCCCTTTTCACAACTTACCAAATAGAGAGTCTGCACGAGTGGCAGAATGAGATGCTCTGCAATCATGTTCTGGATGATGAAAAGAATTCCCTCATCATAGCACCCACGAGTGGCGGGAAGACTCTTGTGGCTCTGATACTCATGCTGAGAGCAATGTGTCTGGTTCAGAAAGATTGCATCCTAGTGCTCCCGTATGTGGCAATCGTTTCCGAAAAGGTGCAGGAGCTTCGCCGTCTGCCAAAGGAACTCCCATGGTTGAGTGTCGTTGAGTACGCTGGATCAAAGGGAAAAATCCCAGTTCCAAAACAGAAAGTGAACATGAGACTGCTGTATGTCTGCACCCCAGAGAAAGCCGCAGTGGTTTGGAAAACGCTTTGCGCGGAAGAGAAAAGAAGAGAAGAGATCGGCATGGTCACAATCGACGAGTGCCACATGTTAAGAGATAACCCAAGGGGAGCAGTGCTTGAAGAACTCGTTGTCACCTCCTTCTTTGGTCCACAAGCCAGACGAGAATCCAGGGGCTCTCAGCGACTGTAGGGAATCCCGACGTGGTTGCCAGGTTTCTTGGTGGTGGTGATGGAAACCGTTGCTCTGTGTTCAATGCAAGCAGCCGTCCAAACCGACTCAAAGAACATGTGATCATCTCTGGCGCCGCAATTCCAATACTGCGAAAAGAATCTGGTGTAGGGGTTGTCGACCTCGAGAATAAGGTCCAGGATCTTTTGGATGAAGGAAGGGATGAAGCACTACTGCACTGCCCTTCACTGATGGGGTACGATGACCGGGTATGTGCAAAACTGGTGTTTGAGGCGATGAAGAATGGCGACTCTGTGCTCGTGTTCTGCGGCACAAGGAAAGGCTGTGTGTCTCAGTGCGTCGCTCTAACAAAAGCATTACAATGCACCCCCGTGTAAGTACTATTGTAGTCCTCTATGGCATTCATTCTAGGCTCACCTACGAAAATAAGGCTAAAATGAAAGTACTCTGATTTATCGCCTTATCATTTTGGTTTCAGTGAAGAACATTACTTTGGTGCAGAGGGCAATGAAGAAGCCAATTTTGGTCATCATAGCCAGCAGGCGAGTTTCCGTGAAGAGATCGTCAAGCAGAGGGAGCTGGTTGTCGGTCATCTGCAGTGCGAGAGCAAGGGACTCGTAAATAAGGCTCTGCTGGCTGGAGTCACTGTCGGTATAGCGTAACACTCTGCCGAACTCCACCCGACGGAGAGAAAAGCCGTCGAGGATGCCTACAGGCGAAACATCATTTCCGTCGTGTGCTGTACCTCCACTCTGGCGGCAGGAGTGAACCTACCAGCCAGCAGAGTAATCATTCGATCTCCTAGACTCGGGCCAAATTTTCTCTCTTGTGCCCAGTACCTGCAAATGGTAGGGCGGGCTGGAAGGACGAAATGTCGTCTAGAGAAGCCCAACGACAGTCATGCGGACTCATTTACCTTTGTGAATGTGGGCCGATGTGGCCCGTTTCCAGTCCCTTGTCGAGAATCCTGTGGAAGATGTATTAAGCCAGCTGAATCTCGTTGGGTCCTATTATCACAGACGAGACAGACGAATCACCAATGCAGAGCCTTGCACAGGAATCACAAGAATCATCCTAGGTGCCCTCTCCATGAGTGTTATGCCCATGAAACTCTCAGACCTTGTGAAAGTTTTTAAAGCCACTCTGCTGTACCAGAGCGCAAGTGCCTCTACATCCGACAAAGCCCCATCTAACAGCTGCACCCTGCGCCCCTTCATGAGAGAGTTGGTGGTAAGATCATTGAAGCACTTCATTTCTACTTACTTCTGCGTTCACTGAAAGAGGGATCTAAGATTTAAAGGTTTTGACTAATGGATGCGAAAGTACATTATCACATTCTGAAGCCACCGTCCCCACTTTCTTACCGTTTTTCTCAGCATCTGCCTGTGGCCCTCTCAAACTGTAACCCCTTTTCCTTGACAGGTCCTGCTGGAACTGGGCCATCTGGAAATTGTTATCAGTACAGCTAATCCGGTCTCCTCTCTTCATCTGAAGATTGTATGTGACCGAGACCAGTCTCATGGACTGGTTCGATTTGCTCAACCTGACGACCCCACTCAATTGGAAAGTGGCCACAAAGAACCGTCCGCTAAGGAAAAAGAAGGTTTTGTTGCACTTCTTCAAGAGGATGCGGACTCTGTCTGCATCTGCGACTTCTCAATGAGACTGACTGCCCTTGCGGCAGCAGCATCAGCAGGTGCGTACAGACACTGTGCATTGTTTCGCGCTGCCTCTGAAACTGAGGTCGCATCTAATGAATGAGGCGCTTTCACAAGGCAGCATTTAAGGCTCTTAACTGTTTATTTCCTCAACTTTTTTTCCAGCTTCAATGTCAGTTGACGACGCCCAACGTTTCGTAACGGAAGCTGAAAAGCTCGAAAATGAATTTCCAGTTCAGAATCCACTTGCCATTCTGTATCTGTCCATCACAGAAGCCATGAGCATGCAGCTGATCCAAGACCCGGAACGAAATGCATCACAAAATGATCGGATGACCCGGAGCGTAAGCAAGTTGGTCAGTATTCATATGCAAGCTCCATTTCATGAACGTTCCCTTCTCTGTTAACTGATACCTCCCAATTGCTTTATTAGATTCTACGTGATTACAAAAGCAATCCCTATTCGGCTATCTTCTGCAAGTTGGGGGTCGAGGAGGACATGCTGACAGAGTGGGTGTACGGTAACCCCACAGTCCGTAACAACACCCAATTTACTGATAACTTGAGTCGGTTGTGGTCTGCGTTGTTCCTACTGCACGTTCTGAAGCAGCCACACAACTATGAGGTGCTGTGCCAGTCTTACTGCTTTGACCGCGCCACAGCCAGCGAACTTTCAACCGTGTTGGCAAGTCGGTGCCAGAACCTAAGAATCCTTTGCAGCAAGCTAGATAAGCTCTGGTGGTATCCACCACTGTCCATGCCATCTGGCAAAGAGTCTGTCAGACACCTGTGAACCACAGTTCAGGCCTTTCCTTGTGTTGCGACATGTCCACTATTGTAAGCAGAACACAGCCCAAACTTGCAGTTACATGTCACATGCCCTGAAATGATTTTAATGGTATTGTCTATTGTTTTTTTTTAGGAGCGCGCCAAAGCTATGTACAAGTGTGGATTGCGGTCGATTCAGGACGTCGCAGCCATGTATCCACCCACACTCCTCTCTGAAAGTGTTCCGCACATGAGTCGGTGGATGGCTGTGGAAGTAGTACTGGATGCGAGGGTAAGACACGAATACTCTTATGCATTTTCAATTGACAGGAACAAAAATTCTAATGGGAGTTTCTTCTCGACAGGCCATTCTCGCACATGAAGCTAACGTCTTGGCTGCTGAAAGCGCTGAACGAAAGAGAGTTCTTGGACAGCAGCAGTAAAAATTGTTGTCTTCCTAAATTTGATTTTGCTCTTTGTATTAAGTATTGTTACCTGTTGTCAATGGCAGTCTTCGTTTATGTCCACCATAAAAGTAGAGCCATCATCAATGTGAAAATAAATCAGATTCATTGATCTGTTAAATTGCGATTTCTGTCCAATTCATCTCCAGCCTGATAATCTGAACTTCATTCTTCTTTTGGTCAGGGGTGCGTTTTTGAAATGATATGTTCAAGTGTTGGAATATTTGACTTTTATTCCTGATGCAAACAAATAACATAATAATAAACATGACAAAGCCATTAATTAAATGAGAACTAAATTAAAGTATTCTGGAAAGCACTAACCAAATTAAACAAAACAGAGTCAAGATTAAAGGAACACACTTTCAATAGAACATAAAAGAAAACTGTAAGTCATTTTTCACTTACATGAAATGAATTACTTAACAATACAGAGTCATGATCAAAGCAGGAATTTCTTTCAATACTAAGCGATCTTTCTGCCTTCCGGAAAAGGAATCTTAAACTAAAAGAAAATGACGAAGAAGCCCTTTTTTTTTGGCATTCTGGACTAGACTTGTAACTACCGTATGGAGATGAGAATCACAATCCAGAGTGGCTAGAGGCAGAGTCCCTCTTCTTTAGTCTCTTAAAGAGAACTCTGACAACTTTTCACCGGTCTTAAGGTTGGCAGAATAGAATACCTTTTTCCCGTCACTGATGTCTTCCACTGTCATCGGTGAAAGGGGTGTGCCCTCAATCTTGGCAGTGGCTTCTACATCCTGTCTTCCAATGCTCTGCACCTCCCTGTCACTGCTTGGTTGGTCCACAACGCATTCCGTTGACCAGTGACCGGGTTCAAGCAGTGAAGAATGGCAGATTTGCAGTGTGCCTTCCTCTTCCACTGCTCTGAAGGGCTCCTCTCCCCCTTCGACTGCTTCCAATACCTCGAGCACAGTCAATGTGGTTAGGCGGGCACGGAGAGGTGACGACTCAAATGAGGCCATCATCTCTTTTGAGAGGCGGCCAGATACGTTTTGCAATAGCTGCTCATCAGTGTCGCTGTTCAACAATTCCTGGACTGTGGTTCCTTGGTCTGCCTCTATTTCTGCTCCATCTTTCGAGTCGCCGTCACCGCCCTCTCCTAGGTCATTTTCATCCCTTATCTGGTCTCCCCTCATATATCTGTCCAAGGTATCTTCATTTGGGTCATCTTCGTTGGTGATCTGCTCCTCCTGTTCATGATTCTGTGCAATGAATCCTTCTTGGTCATCCTCCGTGGTAAGGTCTATAACTTCCATTTCCGAGTCTTGGGTCTTGACCCGTTTGAGGTCTGTCCTATCCCTTCGCTCATCCCTCCACTTCCTCTTAGCCATCCTTTGCATTTCTTGCAAGGCACTTGCCCGGAATTCCTCCATTTCCTCTTCTAACATGGTCCGAATGATGGATCTCACTTTTGTTTCATCGATCGAAGACACTGTCTTCTGGGGAGTGGAGTGAGTGTTGGGTCGGAACAGAGAGAAGTGGGCAGACCTGGTCTTGGTGACGGGGTTGTTTGGGAAGATGGACAACCAAGCCTTTGTAGTGGCAGGAGCCGTTGCAGTAGCGGTGTTTGAGCACGTAGCCGCCTCGGCGACGGTGGTGGTTGTTACCGATGCGGCCCTGTCGAAGACAGCAGCTACCTTGCAAACGCTATCCCTTGGAGCTGATCCAACGCTGTGTGAGCTCAAAACCAAGTCGGTACTACGTGGGACTGGAACCTCGTCCGCTCTGTTGGTTGTCGGAAGCACCTCCTCGTTCGCCTGTGTAACTTTCTCGACAGTAGCCTGGAGCGGGATCTTCAACTTTGCAGCAGAAGGCAAAACGTATTGTGTTTTTGACATATAGTCCCTGTTAAAAACATGTGCATTACTGTTTAGGGCACAAAACGAAACGACTGCAAATACGGATGGTTAGGTTAAGATACACGAATCGAATTACCTTACGAATGCGACTTGTCTTGGGGTCAGCAATTTGCCTTTCTTGACCCTCCGTGAAATCATTTCAGGGACTGAGTCCCTAAGCTTTCCTGTTACGAAAGTTTGCATCGCACTCAAACTTCTGACAATTGAGGTGGCCTTTGTCATACGCTGTAAGATAATATAAAGTTCATATTAGGTAATGTTCAATGACCGTCGTAAGATCGGAGACTTTCCTTTCAGATAAAAAAGCGTGCACGTACCTCCATCATCGTGCTTAAAACTTGTGCATTGGAAACGACCGCTGGGCAAAGTTCAAGGAGCATTTCGAATGCTACATGGATCTCTTCTCCAAGGTAAGGCCTATGTGGTTGACCCTTGGGCCGACCAACTCGCTTCTGCCGGCTTTGCTTCAACACGAGGACATCACTCTCTTCCACATCATCGGAATCACTGGCCTCCTGAAAACATAAGAAAATGATAGGTTAGGTCGTCGAGATATTCTTCCTTTCTTGTTGCTCCTGACACTGCCTGGACTAGAATTTTTTGACTGTGTAAGCAGAAAACATTCCTTTTCTTATCACTGCTTATCACCTCAACAGACGTGACGACTGAAACATGGAATACCAAAATATGACACTTGACGCTTGTAAGTAAGGTCCCCTCATTCTCCCACGATGATTTCTAGGTACAAAAATGGATTTTCTCCTGATTACGATGTACGATTCGAGGTTAGTATTGACCCAGGCATGCAAATCGATGAATGATGTGTCCCCGTTTACCCTTTTTTCAGTTCAGCAGTCAGGGCTCAGGCAGCCAAGTTCATTTTACATTTACTTACCATGTCTCGAGCCTTCTTTACGTCTTGAAACAGAGACACAATCCAAAATTCTCTGATGAAGACACTACACAACCCGACTGCTGGAGTCCTTATTGCCATGCGATGCGATGCGAGAGGTGGCGCTGGAGTGGGGGGTGTTCGGCTCAGTCGAAGGAAGAGCCGAGGCAAGCCGAACATTCTACGTCAGAGGGAATGCCAATTCGGAATGCGAGTCTGCCCTCCTTTTTGATCCTGCTGACAGTTACATCATAATTTTCAAATATTTAAATATTTCTGAAATTTTCAAAATATTTCATCCAGCCAGTTCCCCTCTTATTTATGTTGCATTTAAAATAGGGACGCCCAGCAGGACCAGGAACAAGGAGAAGAACATAGTCCGACAGCGGTACATTGAAACGCCCTTTTCAGGGAATTGTCCAGTATATGACACTAAAGTGGTTAGGCTGAAGCAACGTCACCAAAGCTGTCAAAGCTGAACCAACCACATCCTGGCTCATGAAGGATGGCCAATGCCATTGAGACAGCGTTTGCTCCGAAAAGCCTCACTTCTGATACAATTTTTCAATTTTGCACTGTCCTTGACATCGTCCGTGTGGTTCGTTCGGGGCACTGCCTACTGGCGCGGTCGGCCAGCGACTACCTGCGATCCACTGGACACATTGTGATCTTTCGTTTCCGGGACGTGCTGGCAGGAGGGACTGACGTTTCATTGCGCTCTGCAATGATAATTTGGAACAATTTTCTGGATATGAGGCATGACATTGACCTCCCTGTGAAAATTATTTTGGAGTCAATCTGCCCACCTAACCTGACCATCGGGTGTGTTGCAACAAGTGCTGAAACACGGAAGGAGTGCTCCAGCTTCGTTCGTCGATTAGAGAAGAGTGAACATGTGCAAGTTTATGAGTTGGACAATCTTACAGTCCTCGTTCTCAGCCTATCAGCGTGGCATGCCTACGATGATCATCTCGAAATCGCCAAGTGCGTACTTTCAAGACACAGCAGACATCTTCGGAGGTTGGGAAGCTACACCGATCTATGTCTCTTCAAGGAAGGAGACACTTTTACAAGATTGGAATCAGTGGGGATAACTTGTCGTCGTCCACCAGAATTTGAATTTAACGAGGTTCGCTTCGTCTCGGACACATTTGACAGACTTCGCCGGCTGGTCGACACTGCACCAAACCTACACACTGTGGACATTTACTGTGCCGCTCTGAGGCCAGCAGTGGTTTTCGTGTCCACTTTGCGCCGCCAGGCATATTCAGACTTTAATATTGAAGTACTTGAATCATCCGACATCGCCCATAAATGTCGATTCAGGCTCATTAAGAAGTGAATCATTTCCATCTCGTATTTTGGACATTTTGGTTGCATTTTATTTTCACTTTTTATACATTGCTTTTTATACTTATTGTTGGTTTTATAAATTAAGTACATCTTGTTGAGTGTGACTTCATCATGAGAATGAAAATAGTAATAACAATCTTTTAGGAGGGGCTCCTATGTCAACAACCCCTTCCCGCAGCTTTAGCAATTTTTTTAGTACTTCTTTCAATCAAAGAATGTTCAGGATTGTTCCATGTGAAGGAATTATATGGTCTGATTTGATTTGACACCTTTGTAATAATAAGTCTGAATATGTTGTTTGCATACATTTAATAAGGCAATCTTTTGCATAATATACAAATAAACCGGAGAATCATTAAGGAATACTTATTTAGCAAGTTATCATGTCCCTCACGTTGCTACCATATTAACCGCAGGTCCATTGTGCTTCGTGCGAATGGGCAACTTTGTCTTTGTAATTATTATTTTCTTGTCTTCATTAATTTGTGCCCAAAAGATCCCCAGTCTGGTCCTTTGCAGTAGCAAAAGAAGCTGCTTTACATGCTGAATCTTTTAGTGAAAAGCGGGAGGCAGCAGCTGGTCTTGTTCTCTTTTCACAGTCCATTCGCTCTGTGAATCCCATGAAATTAATAGCTTTGTGTGAAGTATTATTTTGGGATCGGCCTTTGCTGAGCCTCTACTTATTCAAGAGGTTCTCTGGATGGCTTCTTACATTCACAGTTGCACACACTAAATAAATAAAGCACTGCAGTGTGTTTGAAAAATGGGAATCTAGTTATTGGCTCCAACTTTCTATAAATCATCGAACCTATCCCAAACATGACATTGACCACACATCTTGGGACCTGGACTTGGAACCCCACCACCCCCATGGCTCATTCATGTATCAAAAGAAGCTCCTTTGGATGCTGAATCTTTTGGTGAAAACCGCAAGGCAGCAGCTGGAACAATTCTCTCTCCACAGCCCATTCCCTCTGTGAATCCAAAGAAATTTATTGTTTCTTGCAAAGTATTTTTTTTAAGATTGGCTTTTGCTGACCTTCTACCTATTCCTGAGGTCTCCTGAATAGCTTTTTGGCCCGTCCCGTATTATTTATAAAATAAATACGGAGGACGGGCATATAGTCTGATGCTTGCTGTGCGTCCGTTCGTTCCACTGGTGTAAAAAACGTCAGGATTCCCTGATTCCTTTCCTGATTTCTGAATGGAAATCAGAAAAAATTGGATTGGTTTTCTAATTTTTGATTGGAATTCAGTAGATTCTTGATTGGATTTTTTGATTTCTGATTTCCAATCAAATATTTCTTGATTGGTTCGCTGAATTCTGAGTGGCACTCAGAACGAGTCCTGAATGAATTCCTGAACCGCTGGGAGGCAATCATAACGAGCCTTTGAATGAATTCCTGAACGACGGCATTTATCTGGATTTGCTTTGTACACTGGATTCACTCTCCAACTTTGGTTTGTAATCCGTAGCACGGATCAGTTAAGACTGCAGTTTCTGATTTCCAATCAGAAATCAGGATTTTCCTGATTGATTTTCTGATGTCTGATTATCAATCAGGAATCATCTCTGATTTCTGATTGTCAATCAGGAATCATCTCTGATTTCTGATTGTCAATAAGGAATCATCTGATTTCTGATTGCCTTTACGGAATTGTTTCTGATTCCTGATTGTTAATCAGAAAAAATCCTGATTGAGTACCGACATCAAAAAATATATGATGTCTGATAGCTGAGTGCCATCAGAAATTTCCTGATATTTGATTTCTGATTGGCAATCAGAACAATTCTGCTCAGTTTTCTGATTGCTGATTGCCACTCAGAAATCAGAAAAGAACATCAGGAAAATCTGATGCCTATAAAATGGAAAGTATTTACGATATCGGTTTCAAATTTGGTATGTGACATGTTCAATCGATTTGACTAGGGCCATTTTAATTTCATACAAATCGGATCATACTTACTAGCATATCGAGGCCTGATCACGAGCTATCGAAAATCGGACTCTAGATTTGGATCGGACTCGGTTTGACCCCCCAGAGAAGTTGTCGTCAATTTCGAATGTGCCAAGGCATAGTCATTTTACCGATGTTTGATGTTGTCTTCCCAATCAGAACTGTCCACTCAGAAAAACACAATCAAAAATAGTCAATCAGAAGTGTCCACTCAGAAAAACACAATCAGACCATAGTCAATCAGAACTAAGAAAAAGCAATCAAGCGGTGCGCGAATTCCACTCAAGTTTCTAGCAACCAGACAATTTCCTGATTGGTATTGTTTGATTGGAAAATCCTAAAGTTTTTTACACCAGTGCGTTCGTTCGTTCGTTCGTTCGTCCGTCCGCCCGAGGACTTCCTGACGTTCGATCTTCACCAAATTTGGTATTCAGCCACCTTGGGTGACTCGCAGAACCGCCCGGTGGCAACACATTCCGATCCGAGCCCCGGGGCCGCTGCTGGTGCATCATCGTCTACATTGGGTGGATGAGTATTTCGGCAACGAGTACACCTAGAGGGGCGTGTAGGAGTATTTTTTGGAATCGGGGCGACGAGACAAAGCCAACAGTGCTGGTTTCGAGCAAATCGGAGAATTTCGGATCCAGGTTCAAATCCCGGGGGGACCAAAATTTTTTTTTTTGAGTTTAACGTTGTTTCTTATGTTTTTGAGGGTGCTGATGACGAAAATGATATCCATTTTGACCTAAGACGCCGCGAGGGCGACGCTGCAGGTGCATCATTCGCGAAATTCACGAATGTATAAATGTACGGGACGGGCCAAAGTTGCCGATTTGTATCGCTACTTTTCCTGTTATTAGATTCACAGTTGCCCACACTAAATAAATACTGCACTGCAGTGTCTGAGAAAAATCAGGATCCATTTAGTGGTCCCCCCTTTTTGTATTTCATCGAACCTTTCCGAACAAGGACTTTGAGGTCGCATCTCAGGACCTGGACCTGGATTCCTTAGGCCCCCATGGCTCATTTATGTATCAATAGAAGCGCCATTGAATGCTGAATCTTTTGCTGAAAACCGCAAGGCAGGAGCTGGTCTCGTTCTCTTTCCACATTCCATCCCCTCTGTGAATCTTATTAAATTTGTTCATTGGTGTAAACTTACATATTTGGATTGGCTTTTTCTTGGCTTCTACCTGTTCCAAAGGGTCACTTGATGGCTTTTCAGATTCACAGTTGCCCACACTAAATAAATAATGCACTGAAGTTCCTGAGAAAAATCAGAATCCATTTACTGGCATCAGCTTTCTACAATTCATCGAACCTGTTCCAAAGTGGACTTTGACCACACGTCTTAAGACCTAAATTCTGAACGGAATGAGCCCCATGGCTCATTCATGTATCAAAAGAAGCTCCTTTGAATGCTGAATCTTTTGGTGAAAACCGGGAGGCCGCAGCTGGTCCCGTTCTCTTTCCACACTCCATTCCCTCTGTGTGATTCTGTCCAAATGACTGATTTGAGCCTAATGTTATTTTTTGAAGGGCTATTGCTCCTCCTCTACTTATGCAAGAGGTACACTCTATGGCTCTTTAGATTCGCAGTTGCACACTTTAAACAGATTATGCATAGCTGTGTCTGGAAAAAATCAGATGCTATAAACTTGGTATCACTTTTTGTAACTTATCGAAACTCTCCGAGGAAGGACCATGACTACACATCTTGGGACCTGTTCTTTCAACCCCTTGACCCCCAAGACTCATTTATGTATCAAAAGATGCTCCTTTAAATGCTATATCTTTTGGTGAAAACCCCTTGTTTCTTTCTGGTCTGGTTGATTTTCTGGGTATCAGGAAACAGTTAGATTTCACCTGCTGAAGTATGCAAGAATGGGAAAGCCCATTGAGCTTTTACATCAACAGGGCAAAAGCACACATTAGTAACAGTGTTTTTCTTACAGCCACTCCTTTTCCTATAATTTGAGGCCCGAATATAGTGTGTGTGTCAAAATAAGTTTTGCTCATTATCTTGACAACAAGGCTGTTGTCTGTTTGTATTGTTGTTATTGTTCAGCATTGTTGTGGCAAAAGGAGACCTATCTTCGGATCCCCACTTATATCCGGGCACATAAAAAAGTGTACTCTCCGCTGTGGTGAGTGGATTTCAGTCATCGGATGGCCTGTTTTTCTTATTAGCCCTCTCCAATGTCCTGCTTATCATCATGTTGCATTCTCTCTGTTTAGCATTGTTGTGGCAAAAGGAGACCTATCTTCGGATCCCCACTTATATCCGGGCACATGAAAAAGGGTACTCTTTGCTGTGGTGAGTGGGTTTCAGTCATAGGCTGGCCTGTTTTTCTTACTAGCCCTCTCCAATGTCATTTGGTTAGGTGACGGCTCAGGGTCATTTATTGATAACATCTCTTTTTAAATCGTATCATTCATGGTCGATACAGATGCCACCTTTGAAGAAGGGAAAAAAAAGGCTTCTTCTGCGGAGGCCGAAAAATAAAGGTGCACCATCCCTTGAGGCGAGAGCGGCTCTCAGGAAATGTAAAAGACTACAACCGCCAGATTGCACCAACAGCCTTCATGACTCTGCCAAAACCATGTGGGTGGCTGTTAATTTTCGGCCTGTCATGTGCCAAAACATAAGTTTTCACTTAAATCGTCATCACTGTAACAAATATTTTTCCCTCACTGCAGACCGACGATGGCCTGTGGTAGTCATTCTGGCATGCTCTGGTCATCTGATGAAGTACATGAGTCAGATGCGGAAAGGGTTTCATCAGAGGAACCTTCCTTCTGTCTAGGCTTTGATGTTCCACCCTCAACCCAGGGTCTAAGAGTGTTAAGTCTTTTTAATGGAATATCTACAGGTATATAAAAAAAATACCGCCAACATTTGAATATATCTATTAATATAACACAGAAGTGTGCTTCACTCCCAATTTTTAAAATGATTGGTCTTGCAGGGCTAGTGGCACTTGATTCCTTAGGAGTTCATGTGGGCGCTTATTATTCCTCTGAGATTGCCCCTGATGCACTGGCAATTTCAAGAAAAAGGTTCCATGGGAGAATTATTGAAATTGGTTGTGTGACTTCATGTACAGAGCACCTCCTGGATGAAATATCACCCATTCATCTCTTATTAGGGGGTAGTCCCTGTTCCGAACTTTCGAGAGTCAATCCAAGAAGAAAGATCTTTGGTGGGTTTAAAATATGTAAAGAAAAATAATAATTTTAAAAGTGTTCCTAAATATAATATTTGATTCTTCTTTTTATTTCTAGCCGAAGGCTCCAGTGGCAGACTCTTCTTTAATTTCATCAAAGTGCTCCAATATTTAAAAAAAAAATCAGTTGAGAACAACCATGATTTTCATTACCTATTTGAAAACACATCTAATTTAGACCATTCAACTTTGGCTACAATGACAAAGTAATACAACAGTTATGTGTACAGTATGGTGCTTTAAAGTCTGTTACATGATGCTTATTTCACTCAAGTTTCTGTCAGGCATTTCAACGCAGAGCCCAAGATCATAGATGCCCTCAGTTTTGTGCCAATGAGGAGGAAGAGGCTTTATTGGCACAATTTGGGCGAGTCTGGTATAGACTTAGATTCTTTAACTGTTCCACCTTTAGAAGACTATCTAGATGCTGGCCGGAGAGCAAATGTTGAATTTCTCTCCACCATAACAACAAATAGATCGTGTCAGAAGAAAGGAGATAAGTTGCCTGCTGTGGATTATAACTCTGAAGATTGTCCTCGAATGTTAATGAATTGGAACGTATTTTTGGACTCGGGGATGGATTTACGGATAATGGAAGTCTTTCAATTTGCAGACGGCAAAAACTTATTGGGAATTCCTGGGTAGTCCCTGTGATATGTTATATTCTTAACCCTCTGCTTAGTAATTAAATAAGTAGGTATCTTATTTTGAAGCTCTCATCCAGTTACCAAAGAGTACAAACAATTGAAATTCATATTGTGATTTATTAAAATCGGTGTATTTTTTGTAAAAAAATATAAGTAAAAATTAATACTTGCATTCCAGCTATTTCTTGTTTAGTTGTCAGATCTGCACCACTAAAATCATTATCCATTGTAGTAGACTGGGAGTTTTGATCTGATTGGGTGTTCATAGGTGATGCTGGTCATGTGCAATCTTGTGAAGTGATATGTACTCTGTTTTTTTACCTGGCATGAAAAACATTTAAAGTTTGATCAGTCTAAACAAGTTTTGCTGCTGCAGTGCTCCCTGGCTGTTCATCTGGAGTATTAAGAGTTTTCTCGATTGTCATGTCGCGGTGTGAAGAATACACTTACCGTTC
Organism: Stenchaetothrips biformis; assembly: GCA_030522485.1. Classification (NCBI taxonomy): domain Eukaryota; kingdom Metazoa; phylum Arthropoda; class Insecta; order Thysanoptera; family Thripidae; genus Stenchaetothrips; species Stenchaetothrips biformis. The sequence continues at coordinate 12,797,851 of CM060100.1, forward strand.
TAAGTTCCTCAGGTCCAACACCAAATTCATGGTGTGTGTTCACTGTCATCAGAGGGTCTTCTGGCCACCTCCTACTATTGATAATTGCATCACTGTACAATTCAACACCTGTTTTAAGAGCAAGTGTATCAAATACTACATAAATTTAGCAAAGAGAGTGACCAATGCTAGGAAAACAAAGCGTTGTCAAAAGAAACAAAGTCTTCGCATTCCTGTCCTCATTAAAAATTTCTCAGCACAAAATGCATGATGCCTGTCAAGGAGCCAGTGAAACACTGAGAGTGACACTGTTGTAGAGACTTAACTAGCCGATCAGTGTAACCTGGTCTGATCTTGTCTGGAAGTGCCTTGCTGTTGCTCAAACCTGTAACAAGCCAGAAAAAAACTTTAAAACCTTTTACTTCATCCCGGGAGTTGCCCTCACCACTGAAAAAAGATGCTGTGCCCTCACTGTCTCAAATCACGAGTCAGGGAAGGAAAAGCATATTCTAGGGTGGCCCAGTTAACAATCCCCTTCTGTGCAAACCAAGAGTGCAGGAGAAAGGCCATCAAGCAGCTCAAGACCTACAGCCAGGAGGTACTGCCAAGGACCTATGCCTTCTGTCTTGAGAAGGACGGTTCTTTCTCAGGCCGTCCCTGACTCTGCATCCTGAAACAGAAAGAACCTACTCACAGTTGTCTGCGCTGCATCCTGTGGAAAAAAAAAAATCAAATCCGTCATCAGGATGAGTCTCGAGATGAGGTTCATTCGTGGCTGGGATGGCCACTTGTACTGGGCTGGGGGCCCAACACCGGAAGACCATGAGAGGGTAGGTCTCCTCCCACAGAGGGGTGGGGAAGTACCATGGTGGCTAAGGCGCTCCATCTGCTCACCCGCTGCTGCACCGCCAGGCCTACCTGAAACAGAACAGAAATTAAAAACATGTAATTAATGCAGGAAAAAAAACCTAGAAATATTAAAAAAAGAGAAAAAAAAAAAAAAAAAATAAAACCCTTGAAAAAAAAATTTAAAAACTGAAAAAAAGCAAAAAAAAAATAATAATAAAAAATAAAACCACAAAAAAAACATGTAATGCGGCCAGGTGCGCCCTGCCCTGACGGTCTCCAGCCCGTTAAACGCAGAGAGCATGTATCAAAAACTATGGCCATAGCCCTCCACGGCGCCCTCCACGGCGGCCTCCACGGCGGCCTCGACGCTGGCCTCAAAGGCTGCTTTTAGGGCCTCTTTGTCGGCGGTCACACGTTCGAGGACGCTACCAAGGCCACGAGGTGCGCAGTCAGGCCGAGGCGCACTACCAGGTGAAGTGCTGGGCTCGGGGTACCATTTATTAAGTTGTGAAGAACTTTCCAGAGTTTCAACTCATGGTCATGATAGCCTTGCAGCTATCACAACTCACAAGAATTAAATGCATCGTACTACAAGTGAGATTTGCACACTATTGGGAGTCCCAATGAGCTGTCTACTATTTTTACCACCATACTTGAAGCAAAAGGAAGCCCCTCTGTGAATATCAGAGTCAAATTCAAAAAATTAATTTTGTTCAAAAAGTCACAAAAAAAAAAATTGCAAAATATATAAAGAAGGCACCTTTTGACTCCAAAATTTGCAGGGTGGTCATTTATTAAGTTGTGAAGTACATTCCAGAGTTTCAACATTTTACGATGAAAATTAGTGGGTGCCATGCCATAGGAGCTATCACAACAGCACGAAATTTACTCAATCGTGCAAGATAGAAGATAATACACCTTTTCTCAGCCCCAATGAGCTGTCCCTTATTTTTCCCAGTATACTGGCATGAAAAGGAAGCCCCCCTGTAAGTATCAGATCGAAATTCAAAAATTATTTTTTTAATGTTTTTTTCAAAATTGTTCACTTGATTCAAAATGGAAAAAATTGAGATATTCACTTCAAATTTGGTATGGTGGTCCTTTTATATGTTACCAAGTAGATTCCAGAGTTTCATTTTGTTACGATGAAAATAAATTGGTTACGAGCCCTGTGAGCTATGAGAGGTACCGACAATGGATCTTATAGTGATTGAAATGCCATTTACACACCAGTGGGAGCCCCAATGAGGTGTCCCTTATTTTTCCCACAGTAATGGAAGGCTAACTGAGCCCCTCTAGAAAAATAAATCCGAAATTCGAAAATTATTTTTTTAATGTTTTTCTCAAAATTGTCCACTTGATTCAAAATGGAAAAAATTGAGATATTCACTTGAAATAAAAAGAACACTATTCCATAGTCTGTGGTCATGAAGCTAGAATGATGGACATAACCATTTTTTTTCTCAACTGGATACTTTTTTTATATATAGATCAGCTAGTGGAGATAGGAGGGAGGCAATAACTGGTACACTCCATGATTTGGACAACAGATTCTCTTGAGGGAGGAAGAATCTGGGTTGAGAATTACATATTGAAACATTGGAGATTTTCTCTTAAATGTTGACATTAAAATGTACAACATATTTCTTTCTTGTAACTTTCAGCTCAAAACTGACTCTAGATCTGACAACTAGATACAAAATGGAATCAGATAGACTCAAAAAGACTGAGTAATTGTTTATTGTGTTTCAGACAGTTAATACACACTTCTTTCAATAAAAAGATTTGTAGTACACTTCTTGCACTCATGATTTACCATTTACCATTGACATGAAATATACACCTGACCATCATCACATATACACCAATGAGTTCCTTTTTAAATCTAGTTGTCAAATTTGCAACCCGTTTCAGACAGTGTTGGACTGGGAATTAAAAAGTTGCTATCATCTTTGGTGCAAAGCCTATAATGTGAAAGGGACCTTTTCAAACTATTTGAGTGTCCACTGAATGAACCACCTGACCGAATCAGACCAATCTTAGCTTAAAAGAAGCAGAAAAAAAGAGTTCTTCACAATGCTACTAGAATGGAGGCTGTGGCCTCAACACTTTTTGTGATGGAGTCAAGGTTACGTTGAACTGACTCTTGCTACGATGCCTGGATAGACTAAAAATCAAAAGCATCCATTTAAATAGAAATAAAGACATGAGCATCTTCAAATATACACCATTGAACTCCTTTTTAAATCTAGTTGTCGAATCTGCAACCTCTTTTAGACAGAATTGAACTTGGAATAAAAAAGCTGCTGTCTAGTTTGATGTAAATGCCACTAGTTTGAGAGGACATTTCTTTCAATAAAAATCAAACTACATTTTTTTCCCCCTGTATTTATTATTCAAAATATGACTACATATCTTAAAACTAGACAAAAAATGCAACTCAGAGACACCACAATGAAGTGTGGGAGATAATTTTTAGGAACTCAAATGCCCTTGCCAAATTCTACATTTGAATCAAGGAACGAACATGATGACATGTTGCTATACAACCTTGATGGCAGCTCTTCAACCAAAGCAGGTAGGCTCATGCGGTTTTCACCAGAAGAATCAGCATGTTTTTCTGGATCTTTTGAGCCCTAGATATTCAAATTCGGTCCACTAGAAGGGATTTGGATCATGACAATGTGACAGGATTTTGATAAAAATGATGAAGTATTTAGATTATGGCAAATATTATTTTCCATTGATTTATTTCTACAGATCTCTTGTCATATCTGACAACGACAAGTCAAATGGAATACAATGACACCAATATCTTCCCCACCAGATAATATTTAGGACATGCCAAGGGCAGTTCCAACAGTCAAACAAAGGTCCGAAGACATTTTGAGTACATATATTCACACCCACATAGGGAACCAAAAAAGGTATCACCATGGGGCTTTCACCAAAATATTCAACGTTTAATGGCGCATCTTTTAAGATAAGAATCATTGAATTCGGTTCAGTAGAACAGATTTGGCACCAAAAACTGTGTGCTTTTGCGCAAATTTTGAAGTACTACCCATGTATCTTCCCAGGCTGAGACAGAACCAGACCTACTATCCACATGAGCTTTCCACAGAAAGATTCAGCATGTTTTTTCTGCAATTTTTGAGATGAAAATGTTTAGATTCGGTGCAGTAGAACGGATTTGGGCACCCAGAATACGATGCCAATCAAACCATTTTGACTAAAATGACAAAATACAGAAATATACTTATTCCCTGCTTTCTTTTTCACAGAACATGGGTCATATCTGACAGATATAATGAAAATGCAATACAATGACACAATAAAGAGTCTCATCAGACAATGTTTAGGCCATGCCAAGAGGATCTGAATTTCACAGCCAGCCATCCGAAGGGCATCGGCCACAGGTTTGCTCAGACGGTTGGACACCGAGAAACAGAACCGAGGCAGATAGCCTCACAAACTCTTCTGCATGATGAAGAGCAGGTCTCAGTAAATCTTTTAAGCTACAGATTATTAAATTCGGTTCAGTACAACAGACATAAATAATTAAAATAAATAGTTAATACACAAATGTTTGCAAGACTTTCTACAAATCAAGTTTACTTGGTACACATACAAATATGAAGAGCAATAATTCATTACCAAGCGAATAAATAATAAACTGTGCTTCCCATTTACAACAGGTATTTAACACAGATAAAATGTAAAGAGCCCTACAACCCAAGCTAGCTACATAAATCAAAGAATTAAAATAATAATCATAGCCAAATCCATGAGGCCAAAATAATTATAAGCCCACCCATCCTCTCATTTCAGATGATTGGACGGGTCAAAAAGACATATCTCATTTCACAACGAAACTTTGCGGGAGTAGGGAGATCGGACAGCAGTTCTTTTACTACCCATTCCATTAAAATTGCGATGCTTTTTTAAAGGTCTTAAAGGAACTTTGGTCAAAGCAAAGGTCTCACAAAATTGGCAGTTGCAGTAGGGTAAACCATTGCCGATTATCTTGTCAAATGCATTTTTACGTCTTATCTCCCTCAGAAAACGCTGAGGTGCATCAATTGGGTGAGCTTGTCGGATATGAGTCAATAAATCTTCAACGGCTTCTGGGCTCTTGAAAGGCATCCAGCATAGCTCACAGAGAACACCTCTCACAGTGTACAGGATGTGTGGTGGGACATTCTTCGTGACACTGCTTCTTGCATGGCTCGCAACAGTGTCACCAAATGGAAGTGACATGCAATGCGATTCACTATCTCTTCCAGTATCGAATTCATCAGCGGAGCTGGCAGAGGGGTCTTTTTCGTAGCCAGTAGTACCTTCATCTTTAAAATCATTATCCGAAGAACACTCTGCCTCGACAATGGGTTCTTCAACTTGCGTGACACAGTTTCCACACTGTGGAGGGTCATTGACATCATGCAGAACAGCATCCTGATTAACAAGTATTAGAGTCAGATTAAGATAATTCAAATAGAGTAATTTTATAGATCTTTGGATTCACAGTAACCTAATCATGAGGCAGTTGATACAGGAAAAATTAGAAACACACCTGAATGTGCATCGACAGCGAGTCACTTGAACTTTCTCTACCAATCTCAAAGATGAACTGGGAAATGCCAACGGACAACAAATCTCGCATGGGCGCCAGAGCCAGCCCTGCACCACCAGTAGAAGCATCGGCTGAAAGTGGTCGCAGGATAGTGTTCAACACAGCTGATCCAAGTTGAACCAAACCAGCTATAGACACATTTCGACGCACTTCTTTCCAGTTCTCAAAATTCCTGGACGCAGGCAGCAGAAAAAATGGGGTCAGTGAGGAGTTGTGATTGAGAGTTGACATTTTTGAGGAAAATTGAACTTACGGATCTTCTGATGTTTGTGGGCTTGTTTCATCAAAGTGAGAAAGTAAGCTGTGGATGGAGGATACAGTGAACGTGGTTTCTGCTTCATGTCGCTTGGCTGCTTCCAATGGTGACACAGTGTCCATAAGGAGACAGGTGTTCACTTCGTACTGTTGGAATAAAAAATAGATTAGGGGCTTTAAAATTTAAATCTACAAATAGAAGTCACCCTAACGCCTTTGTATGGCGGGAGGATTGATTTGTGCTGCGACACTCGAGAATCGGGTGCTGTGATTGTCCTTCATACATGTCAACATAACCTTACCTAACGCACTTTCAACCACATTTAACGTTAAAGCGAAATTAAGTGACATTACACTGATATTTCATCCACCAGTTCCCCTGTGATAGCATACTGATTTATCATTCACCAGATGGTGTCCGCACGTACAAATAATGTCATTGCATTTATTCACCCTTGACGTGTAGAAGCATCAACAAATGTTACCTGATAACTAGGTAGGCAGATAGACGAAAGGACCTCAGATGTTTTCAAAAAAGAGAGGACAATGAAAGAATAATAATTGAGACCAGGCAGGATTGCCTTTAAAAATAAAATGTTACAAAAGTAATAGTGGTTAAACTCTAAAAATCATAACAACAACAGAGACACTCTGCGACGTCACACGACGTCACGGCGTCCGCAGACGAGCAGCGGCATCTGCACGGCCATCTTAAAAGCGATAAAAATTTCGACATTTTGACCGCGGTCTATTCGAATTATGACAATTAGAAGATATTTGTTTTTAAGACAGTTAAAATATACTTGTTTTTGTAAATGTGAAAAATTAAAGTTTTCCCCAGTTTTCCCCAGTGCCGCGTCATCAGTCTGTGTCGATAGCGGTCGATCCCTGCCCGGGAAGTTACAACACGCGATGATTGGTGTCAGAAGGCAGTAAGCGAAGTCATGACAAAGTGCCTGAATTCGGATCTGCTATTTTTGTCATGGCGTCGTTTCCAAGAGAAATTTCAAGAGAGAATGGAGTGAGGATTTTTCAGCTATCGGCTGACCAGTACTTGAGAGCTGGAGAATTGATGGACATTATGAAGAAGGACGAAGACATATGCAGAACAGGAGGTTTTGTGGTGAGTGGCGTTATTTTCGACCTAAACCTAACCTGTTGAGGTTAGGTTGCCTATGGATGTCCTTGTTTACCAGAGAATAGCCCTGACAAAAAACATTCTTTGGACGCACATGCGTTGCTGCAGTGATCACCTCAGTTCAGAAATATGTGTTCATGTAGGTTTTCTCCAGCCTTGTTTTAAAAACACAATCTCAATGTCCTTTTTAATTTGTTTGTTTTCAGGGAAGGCTGGAGGACACAATTCTGAGAGAGCAGCACATAGCACAGAATATTGAAACAGTCAAGGATGTAATAAGAAAAGACCCTCACAACCCTGAAACAGGTAGGCCGTTTTTTGACCCCACACTTCAGGAGAGAGGGTACTACAGGGCCGAGAAGGGTGTGTTCAAACTGAGACCTTGCAGTGACAAGGAGACGAATAGCGTATATGCCAGGAAGCTCAGAAAAGACTTCAAGAGGGACGTGATTAAGCACGATTTCATGCGAAGCAGTGGCTATGTGATGACTCACCTGTAAGTACTATTTCATCTTTATTCCTTACTGACTTTTAATCGTATTCTTCTTCTATGACCATGAGTCATTTCAGTACATCTGTAAAGTTCTTTAGATGCTTTGTAGTGCCATCGTCTAGTCTAACTTTATGTTCCGGTTCTGCCCTTTTTTCATGCCATGCAGTGAGACACAACTTCAGTCGTCTGGTATCAGTGGCCTTCTGGACTCGTTATTCGAAGTATTGATGCAGAGGAATACAAAAATCATGTATGCAACCAATATTAGTCTAGATGACTATTTAGAGACGACTGAAGAGCTCAGCATGTCCAAGATGGAGTCGTTACTGAAGTTTCTCCCTGGAGAGCCCATTCCTGGCCTCACACATCCAGCCGTTTACATTGGCCAGGAGGCCACATGTTTCAATATGCATATTGAGGATGGCGCCTTTGAGGCAGTGAATAGACATATCGCTGGTTCACCCAAAGTGTGGTAGGTACTAAAATCATTCCAGCCACTCAAAATGGTAATGATTATGATCATCATTATTGTTATAACACTTGTCACAGGGGAATGTTCCTGAAGTAAATCAATAAAGTTTCTTCATATTCTTTTGTTCAGGTTTTTGATTCCTCCACGGTATTTTGACGCCTTTGGGAGGATGGTGGCCAAGATGGGTGTTCATCCATTCGAGAGAAACTGTAGGTCGTTAATCAACCACAATTCCATGTTTCTGGACCCCAGGACCGTTGTTCAATACGGCATTCCAGTTTTCACGGTTTGTTTTTCGAGGTTTTTCAAAACAGTTTCTATCATCAAAATGAGTAAAAGTCTGTTTATTTAGAGTAACAATGTATTGTTTTGCATACAGGTAGTACAACGACCAGGAGACATAGTCTACTTGCTGCCCTTTGTGGTCCACTGGGGTTTCAATCTGGGCACCAATCTGAATGAAGGGATGAACATTGCATCGACTTCTTGGGCAGAGGCAGGCATGCTTGCACCACAGATGTGCTCTTGTGCCAGGTGAACAATGCACACATCAGATAAGTTTTTTCTTCTTTTATGATTGATACTTACTATCCCCTTTTTTCTCTTTTTTCTTCTCGTATTTTTAGTGGTCCAGAGAACGGCTGCAATTTGGACCTGTCACCATTGCTGCGGAAGGCTGGTATTGGTTGGTATTGGTGAGGAGACCATCAGTAATTATGAGTGTGGATGGCTTCTGGACGGCTTGGACCCGAGCAGCACCCTTCATCCAGAGAATGGGTTTCCTGGGAGTACTGTTATAGCAATGGAGAATGTTTTAGGCCCAGATTTTAAAGGAGTTGAGGTGAGGCTTTACAATTTCTTACTTTGTTGTGCGTCAATTCGTACTGTGGCACTTATTTTGTACCTTCAACTTTCTGTTTCAGATTGGGAAGCGGTATGATGTTCAACCATACTTAAAAGGCCTGACACTAGATGCTAAAATATGGGGAGGTTTTAAAGATGTCATTGACATCGCTGACTCGGATGAGGAGGAAGAAGAAAAGGAAGCAGGCGGCAGTGAGAGAAAAATTAAACAGAACATAATGAAGTATAAGTGCACTGCACCGTGCTGCACCTACCAAGCGTCAGGAAGAGGATCAACCGCTCTAACCAGGCTGTACACACACATAGACAGGTTCCATGGACATCAGGCAAGCAAGATCAAAGAAGAGGTTTGTGAGGTCTTGGAGAAGGCAGCACCTCAAACGGGAGATAGATTTACTTGCGACTTTTGCAATAAGGTTCTACGTGGCAACAAATGCCATAAAAAAAGGCACACCCTCTCCTGTCGCAAGAAGCCTGCTAATTTTGTTCCCTAGTCCATTATCTGTTTGTTCTTTTTTAATAGTAGGACTTTTTGTATGTAATAGAAATTAAAACCTTTTTCAGTGTAACAGCATTTCATTTCAATTTTAATAAGTATTTTCTCTAGCGAACAAGTGTGCGAATCAAGAATTTCCCCTTCGAATCGAACCGAATCGAATCAGTTTAAAAAATGCTCGAATCGAATCGAATCGAATCTGGAACATTTTTCCCGAATCGAATCGAACTTTTACCTTCTGTTTTTCGAATCGAATCCGAATGCCAAGATTCTGCCCCATCGTTGAAATACATGCATTAAAAGATATACTTTTTGAAGTTGAGGTGAGGTTTATGGAGTAAATGCAATGGAACCAAAATGTGCGGAACACATCAGTCACAGCTTTAATTTAACCATAAGGTAATATCACAAAAAAATGATTAGAATACTGAGATAAATAAAATGAGAAAATTACTTGTGCAACAATCGAGGCGCTATGAGAAACTTGCAGGGAGAATGAGTGGCGCGTGATTCAACGCTGCGGCGGAGATGATGGATGATTCGAAGGCGAACTACATCCGATTCGAATTGTTCGAATAGTTCGGATTTTTAGCGGCTGGTCCGTCAGCGAATCGAATCGAATCGAGGCCGATTCGATTCGATTCGGTTTCGAACTATTCGCACATCTCTAGACAGTCGCAGTTAGTTTGCTTCAGTAGAACACAGACAGTGCATTTGCAAGTCAATATGCATTGGTGCCCGTCGCTTCTGGGTTCGGGTTGGTTGCTGCAAGAAAGATAAACATAGTCAGCAATGTGTTTTTTTCCACCAATAAGTCGATGTTTTCATGTCTGTGAACACATACACAAATGCCTGGCAAACACCGCATTCGCACAGCGACTAGCTTTGCTCGTACCGCTGCGCAGCCCTGGCACAAGCACACGCACACACACGTCTCTTGTTGCTCTTGCATTTTCAAATCAGGTCCTGTACAAATAAAAATTTTATTTTCGCTGTTCCTGATTTTTAAATTTGGCAGCACGATGGGCTAGTCAAAGGGGCTTACCTAAAGATGAGCGGTCAGATAACCTGTTTGCCTTGGCCGACACCTTAATAACCTCTTTCCAATAAAATACGTCCAAGCAATAAAAGATCTCAGGCCTATCTTTTTAGTCGCTCCACACACTAACGCACGAGCACACCGCCACACCCCCAACAGTAGTGTGACGTCACGGTGCGACTGCGAATAGATCCCCGTTCTTAGTGGTAAAGATAAATGTAATTACCCCCATCAAAAACATAGTCATGAATGTAATGCATAAGAACGCCCATGACTCTGACTCTTGTTCTCTCCATGGCGAGACGAAATAACTACGAAAACACACAAACTTAAACAACAGGTATCTCTTATCTCCTATTTGCAGTCACCGTGACGTCACACTACTGTTATGAGTGTGTGGGTGTGGGTTGTTTTGGTGTGTGTAGCGTCGGTCTCTAAAAAGATAGGCCTCTCGCCGAGAAGAGGAAAGGAGGAAGAACATGGCGGCGGGGTGGCGTAGCGTAGTGTCGTCTCACAACAAAGCTGAAAGGAAGTATCTCCCACCGGCGCGAAACACGGGAGAAACAGTTTCTTATTGTTCTGATGTAATTGTAAGACGTTTTTGATTCGAAACAAGCTTTCATTCATCTGTTTTCCCGGGTTTTGCACCGGTTGGAGATACTGCCTTTCTGCTTTGTTGTGAGACGGCACTACGCTAATCTACCCCGCCGCCATGTTCTTCCTCCTTTCCTCTTCTCGGCTAAGGTGTTCATTCAGGGGGTCGCCTTAATGTTCTTAAGGTGAGGTACCCGTCCCGCGGCGCCGCCAAGCAGCGATGCACGTAAGTTCTGTAGCCAACCTATGAACATTGAGATGTCCTTGGCAAGAAGATCGCGGCAGGTTATCCGCACACTGGTCGTGAGATCAAACACTTGGTTCGTGTTTATGGTTTGACCCACTTTGCTTAGGGCCCCTTTCCACCTTTTACATTAGTGTTTTGCGCTATCCCTTTCGTTGTCTGTCTGATGGGCTGAGCGAAAGCGATGCCAGTTACTCAAGTGGGGTTGAAATTTTTTTTCTGTCTGTGTGCGTGCGTGCGTGTGTGTCCGCACTACTCCTCCTAAACGGCTCGGCCGATCTGGCTGAGATTTCACAGGGTGGCTCGCTACACGCAAAAATTCACTTTTCTACCCCAACCGGTTCTGTCGTTTTTTCCAAAACAACGACTGAACCGGTTGCGGTAGTAAAGTCAATTTTCGCGTGTCTTTTCTTGTCTTAAATTAACACCGCATTAGTCTATATGAGAGAGAGTGCCTTTGTGTGAAAAATTAGTTGAAAAGATGAGAAAATAGTTCAGCTTTTTTTTAACTTTTAATTCAGTCAATCAATTCAAGCCACTTCAAAGGAAAATCATAATGTCAGTTCTGTTTTCATTGAGATTGTGCTGTGAGGATGCTTTTCTATATTCAATACATTCAGAAGTTAAGTTATACATAAATCTTAAATGGGAAGAAAAAGAATGTGCCAACTTGTTGTGACGGTAACGTTATTGTAATGATCGTTCTTCATGTAAAGGTTCTGTAGGTTTGTTTTGTCAACTAATAGTGCTCCTACATTTGGCACACAGTTAGCGAGCTCGTGGTTAAGCCGTCATAGTTGAGGCAGGATACACAAAAATTTATCCACAGGATGACTTTTCCATGGCAATGCAATGTGCAAATGATTTTAAAACATTGGAAAACATATTAATTTTGGATATCGGTCGACCGAAAACTAAATAACAAGGAATCGTGGATAAAGAGGTTGTTGGGTTGGCAACGCACTGCTTGCTCCAGAAAGTAGTCCACGCGCTTTCTGCGCCACAAAGGCTGCGTACCCACAGCTTAGCATGATTGTATCCGGTTTTACCCAATAAAACCTGCAATTGGTAGCGCAAGTTTGGCTGCCGCGAGATTTACGTATCCATTTGAGTACAACACTCTTCGTTTGCACGGGCTGCACTCCCACGCCTCAAGCGGAGCGATCCGCAGTTGCTACAAGGCGTTGAGTTGAGCAACGGGGCGCTGACTGCTTCTGCTTGTTGATTGTTGTCGTTTGTTTGCGTTGTGGTGTTGCGGTGACTATGAAATCGAGGCATCTTTGTTCTTCAAGTAAGGACTTGAGTCTCAAAATTTCGTCTTAGGTGCCAGAGAGGCAAACAAATAATTATTTCGAGCCACAGATCCCGAGCCGTAAGTTAAATTTAAATACAAGGGAACAGTTTGGAGTAGTCGACTGGTAGTGAGGTGTACTCAATACATGACTTCTGACCACTCCACACTGCATTGAAGATTGCATTTTTCTGCGCAGATCATGTTTGGCTGCTGTGGAAACAATGTTGTCAGCAGGGGGCTTCGTCGGCCTCTCCCTGCTAATGGCGTTGCGCCGAAAGAGGCGACTACATCCGTTATTGCGGAAGCGATGCAGCAACTACAGTAAGAATCTTTCGCACAAATTTTTCATGGGGGGGGGGACGCATTTCAGGTGAGGGGGCACACTTGTACCAAATTTCAGGGGAAGAACGTAGTCAAAACATTGGGCCGCTTATTCTGAGTGGGACATCAGATCGTTGTCTTCAGATTCCTGTTGTTTTCTTTACCGCATTCCCGTTTGCAGGATGGCGTGATGGGGCGCAGGCCAAGAAATGGGCTCTTGTCTGCCTGCAGTACATCGCAGTTGTAAAAAGGGCAGCTTTGACGACCGACAAGAAACCACGGAGATGGTGGAGGTGACCCTTCTTGCGATACCATGATACCATGGGTGCATGGTCCACCACAATACCTGTAATGAAGAGGGAAGACCCGGAGGTGTTGTACGATACCTTCCGGACGGCCCGTGAGGCCTTTGACAGGCTGCTGGATTTGGTAGGCCAGCACCTTGTAAAGCGGTCACGCAGGAAGCCCGTCCCCCCAGGTGAAAGGCTGGCAATTAAGCTAAAGTAAGCTGAAGTTTCCGTATATTGTCCTTCCGCTTTATGATCGCACTCCAATAACTTAATTTTTTCCAGGTACCTTGCGTCGGGCGCAAGTTTTCCCCAACTTGAACGATACTTCCTGGTTGCAGACCAGACCATTTCCAACATTGTCTTTGAAACCACAACCGTAATCTGGAGTGTGCTACAGCCTATTGTGTTTGAAGACCTTGACGAGGAAACGTGGCTCAGGGTGGCTGCAGAGTTTGAAGTTATGTGGGATGTTTCTCACTGTGTGGTGCCGCAGATGGAAAGCATTTGCGAATCCAGGTAATTGCTCTACGAGTTTTTAAAATTCCTTTTTTTTTGGTGTGTGTGTTTGGGGGGGGGGGAGGAAGGGGTAACATAAAAAATGTTACAATTTCAAACGGGTCACCTGAACTATCCCCTTACGTATTCCTTCATATTTACTACAAAAACCAAACTTAAGTGGCTCTAAATTCTTTAACTTCAAGGATTTCTTCAGCACCATTATGATGGTTGTTTTGGACGCCAAAAATAAAATCCTGGTAGTCGATGGGGGCTCCAGTGGAAGGAGGGGCGATGGAAACGTTTTCCATCCCTCTCAATTTGGCATCAGATTGAAGCGCAATGACATCAACCTACCACCACCGTGTCCTGTTAAGGGATGAAGACAGATGCTACACCCTCCTTTTTTGTTGGAGACGCCGCCTTTGAGAGGGGTGTCAACATGGTCACCACCATCAAAGGCAAATTCAGACCCCTGGAAGAGTAAGTTTTTAATTAAAGGATCTCAAGGGCTCAAACACGGCTGGGTAATGTTTTTGGAATCCTGAGGAAATGGTACGAGGTTTTCGACAAGCCCATACAGGCCACTGTGCCATCTGCAAAATCAACCTGCCAAGCCATCTGTGCTTTGCACAACGTTCACTTGCTGGACGAGGGCAGCATTCCTTATGATAGGAAGAGGGAAGCACAAGTTGTGTATGAAGACTTCATAACTGAGGACGGAACAGTTGTTTACGGCCGTTACAGCAATGAAGACTCGGCTAAGATGATGGAAGTGCAGCAGCGACTTCAGGCAGAAGTAGCACAACAGAGAAGACAACTCGGAGAACTGAAAAAAATTAAGTCGCAAGATGTGACTGGCAGTCTCATAGAATACTTCATTGAAAAACCTCTTCCTTGGCAGTGGAGGTCTGCAGGTCTTATGTAAAGTTGTATCAATTCCATGCATGTAACAAATGTATTATGGAAAGTTTCATCCATGCATGTTTATGTATAAGTGTATTTTGTATAAGTGAGCTTTAACAAGGTACGTACATGTATTAGAATTGCTTACAAAGCATTTCACTGAAATGTTGCTAAATTTCTGTATGCTTGTAGTATGGACCTTGCTTTCTTTGATAGGAAATTATTGCTGTTGCTTAAGAGTAAAATTAATAGTCCAAGGAATGTGCAAAGATGATATGTATTTGAAACTAAATTTCCACCAAATAAAAAGTCAAAGAGAACTACTGCATTTGTCATTAACATAGTCAAAATGTCAAAAAAGCCCGTCTTGGGCGCGGCGGACACCGCCGCCATCATGCGGCCGTTCACGCTGGAGGAGCTGCAGGCTAGCGTCAAGGCCAGCCCGCGCGGCAAGTCGCCGGGCGAGGACGGCCTGACCAGTGATTTGTATGTGGCGGTGTGGACTATGGTTGGCAAAGACTTTAAAAAGCTTGCCAACGAAATTCTGCGGCGGCGAAGAGTGGCGCCCTCCTTCAAGAGGGGCGTCATGGTGATGATCCCCAAGACGCCGCAAGCCCTGGCGACAGTGAAATCCCTTCGACCTCTGACCTTGTTGAACGTTGACGGGAAAGTGTTTTCCAGGGCGTTGGCGGCGCGCATGGAGGAGGCGCAGCGCCGCATCCTGCACCCCATGCAGGTGCAGGCGGGCAGCACCAGGACGATGCAGGGCACGCTGTGCGACGTGCGCGACGCCATCACCATCGCGGAGCACGACAAGGAGGCCCTCTGCGTGGTCGCGCTGGACATCGCCGGCGCCTTTAACAACTTGCGGCACGACTACCTGTGGGCCGTCCTCCGGCAGCACGGCGTCGGCGAGGAGGTGGTCGAGCTCCTCCAGTCCATGTACGACGGTGCCACGACGAGGATCTCCATCAAAGGCGTGCTCACCGACGTCGTCGAGCTGCTGCGGAGAGGGGGGGGGGGGGCTGCCCGTTGAGTATGTTGTTCTACTGCCTGGCCAGCGCGCCGCTCATCAAAGCCCTTGACAGCAAGCATCAAAATCACCAAAGGAACCCACTTTTTTTTTTCCAAGATGCATATAAATATAGTCTATTTGGTCCTGCCGATGGCTTAAAACTGTGGGACTTTTTTACGCTTAGTAACCTCCCCGCTCATTTCCGATCAAGAGTAGAATCAATAATGCTTGCTTTTCTGATTCACGTGCAGTAATTAAAACAATCTGAAATTGAGCACTTAAACTCCATGAACGAGTGGGCTGAAAGTCTGAGTTGTCTCATCAAGGACCTCAAAGAACTTAACACAAATGGAATTGTAACTGAAGAAATATCATACCCAATTTGTGTTCTAGTTTTTACCGGAGACAACTTAGGCCAACATCAGACAGGATCCTGAAACCAAAGCTTCTCAGGAGGCTATGTTTGAAGGTGCTGCACCCGTGTAGAATAGGGCGGAATTCCGCGCCGCAGGTAGTTCGCTCGCAATCCGCGCGGCGCGTCCCCAGTGGCTGAACGCTATCGTGGCGCGCGCTTCCAACGTGCTCAAATTGGAACCTGGACGCGGCCTTGCCGTCCCCGTTCGTCCGCCACGCGGCGAGCCAGGTCCCCCCGCACCACGCCCCGCAAGGTTGTGCGGCCACGTCTTGTAGTAGGTGGTCGCGGGCGTTTTGTCTCGAGTCGAATTATCGCAGTCCTCGCCGAGTGCGTCTGGCGCGGCCGCGACGCTTGGACTGCTCCGTTGCCGCCACTGGCGTGACTCCGCAGAGGTTCAGAGCGCGGACCACTAGCGGACCACGGCGCTCGGCTCGTGTCGCGCGCGGTGCGTGTGCAGTCGCCGTTCAGTGCTGCAGCCACGGCGTCGCTGCGCGCACTCGCAGTTGCCGCTACTGGCGTGACTCCGCAGAGGTTCGGAGCGCGAACTCCTGGCGGACCAGGGCGCCCAGATCGTGGCGCGCGTGGTGCGTGTGCAGTCGCCGTTCAGTGCTGCAGCCACGGCGTCGCTGCGCGCACTCGCAGTTGCCGCAAATGGCGTGACTCCAGAGAGGTGCGTAGGTGGGCCCCGTGGCGGATGAGGGCGCCCGTCGCGAGGCGCGCGCGGTGCGGGCGCAGTCGTCGTGCTTGCTGCCGTGGCGCTCCTCTTATGGGCTGTGCGCGGGCTCCACCTCCACGAAGTTTCCCCAGGGTCCGGACCGGACACCGCGTAGCCGCTGCGCGGCCCGCGCTGCGCCCTGCGCATCCTGCCTGCATTATGGCCCCCTGCAGCGGCCCCTCGTTCGGCGGCGCACGCCACTACTGTAGCCCGGCGCCCCGCTCTCGGCCGTGGGGGTAACTTTGTGCCCCTCTGCGAGCGTGGGCCGAGGGCGAGGGCCGCGGGGCCCTCCCCAGCCCAAAACTTTCATTTACCTTGTCTATGGACTTGACCAACACTGCCTACTATTTTTTTGAGCCCATCGCTTAGTTGAATTTCCATTTAAAAAACCAGAGACATGGAGACACTGGGCAATTTCCAGCCCCAATCGCTGAACATCTCTGAAAGTCCAGCCCAGCACAGCCTAGCACTACTGCCCTGCACCGCACCGCCCACCCAAGTACAAGTAAAGAAAAACGAGTGGGATGTCTGAACCCTCATGAATTGGTACTGCCTTCTGCGTTGACCTCATGTTTGTACTGATTTACAGTGCGATGTATGTCGTGTATCCTCAGTACGATATTGCATTTCGAAGGTTGTGGTATTTTTAATTTGTTATGTTATTTGAAGGAAATAAATGTCGCTTTCTTGTAATTATTTTAATCACGTTGTTGGTGAACAATTAACATCTAGTCCAGTGCAGCCCACTTTGTGTGCAGAGTGCACAGGTGTATCTTGTTCATTTACATTATGAACCAATCTGAATTTACCTGGTCTATGGATATTTTTTTTGAGCCCATAAAAAAAACCAGAGACATGGAGACACTGGGCAATTTCAAGCTGAACATCTCTGAAAGTGATGTGGGTTATTGAGGGACATGACAAGCACGAATTAATCAATATTTATTTATCTTCAAAGTGCACCTGATCACATGCGCAGAAAAATAAAATCAACAGCAGCAGTTCATAAGTGACACACAATAAAATACTATAGTATTTTACTATAGTAAAACTATTATACTATAGCCAAACTGAAAATTAAATGCAATGAAAAGCGTATCACGTAAAGTACAGTTTGTGATTCATATTGGAATATTGGCAACAAGCCCGACAGACACAAATGGACTCATGAATAAAGAGTACTATGTCCACAAGAGTCTCACTGATAAAAAATATTTCCATTCTATACGATCACAGTTTGAAGATGGAGTGCCTCTTCATTTTCTTGAGAGCGTCTTTCCTTGTACGTGGCTGTACAATGTAGTCAGCTGCCTGTGAAGAATGGGAACAATCACTCATCCATGCTGGATACTTCCTTGTTCTTTTGTAGGCACTAGGTGCTATTAATCGTCCGTCACTTGGCATCCCATGTTCCCTGCAGAATGTTTCTATCGAAGAGACCCAGAATCCGGCATCTTCATCCTTGATGCCACTAACTGTAAGTTGGATAAGAAACTCGTTACAGTGGGTGAACGACGATTGCAGTTCATTCCCTTCTCGAAATGTTATCCACTCACCACAGGAATCCTTCAGAAAAGCGACACTTGTGGGTCGGATTATGGATAACTCCATTAATGTTTTGCTCCTTGATACGAGCCAGGGCTCACAATTTAACTCGCTACTTCGAGCTTTCCTCTCCCTCAGGAGGTGCAATAGCATCGACGGCTGAAAAACAAACGGCACAACCATTAGATATTAGATCATTATGATCATTAATGATCATTGAGCCTATAAGTAATGCTATTATTAGTGGTATCCTAACTTCTTTCTCAGATGCTTCGCTATCATTTTCAAACGGCTCAGTCTCAATGCAGAAAGCGCCACTTGGAGGAATTGGTGAAAGATCCATGTTTTCCGACAATTCAAGAGCGACGAAAGTTTACGAATGCTTGTTTTTTTGATAGATTGTTTCGCCCCGTCAACTTCATACGTGCTTGTCCAGGCTTCCTTGAAACCGCGGAAACGATTATCGGAACTACAAACGACATTGACCGACAGCAGCAGAGCAGACGGGACGGAGGCGGCCATGTTCCGTGGCAAAGCGCTGCCAACGCACGCCCCTAAACACGCCTGACTCTTCAACACGCCGGCGGGGACGGGCGGCAGCGAGTCGCTCCTGTGTCCGTGTTATTACTTATAAGAACGGACAGCAGCCATGAGCAGGTCGCCACGACTCCTGTTGTACGCAGAGGTCGGCCAGGCAGAACACGACGGTCGCTTCGACTGGTGGTACCCATGGCACGCTCGCCCGGTCGGTTCGAACCGACTGCAGATCAAGTAACATCTTGCCTCAGCAGGTGGTGGGTTCCTTCCGCCTCAGGCGACCACTTTCTGAATGCCATGGACCCATTGCACACGGCACTACTGGACTGCGGTTCCATGGCTTTGAAATGGGGCCAAATAGTGTCAAGATTGAAGGGCTCTCCCAACATCCACTACCACATGTTTAGTGATTATGAAAATGCCCTGAACTCAGTTCTACTACAGATTGAACTTTCAGTGAATTTCGGCCTCTTTTCTTGTATTTCATTTTTGCCTCCAGCTTCAACTGAATGTGAGTACTGGGCCCCGTGGGTGCACTCATCTAATAAAAGGCCCAATATTAAATTTTTCCCTAGCAGTGATCCAGATTATGCTTGATGAACTGCTCGCAGATCTACAAGTATCGCTAGCTGCAGCAGTGCCACTACTGCCCTCACAGGTAGACCGTGATACTGCATCGGTGCTGCTTGAATACACCACAACCTTAGCTGCACACCGCATGATATGTCCACATTGTCACGAGTAATTTCTTTTGTCAGCTCTTTTCTATTTGAAAACAAATGTGGAATGAGAGAAATAAAATTGTTGTGGCTACAACATCTTAATAGGTTTATTGAATTCAATTATTTCACAGACATATAAATTTCCTTCAGTGGATGCAATATGTTGGCTACCACTTTGACACTCCAGCTCCTACCCAATAAATTTAAACGCCGTTGTTGACTCAAATCACTACATGCTGTAAAATTTCGTTTGAACCCAAGCAAACTTTCCGCCTCTGATATTGTGAGTCTAGACGGAAGCCCTCGTTCAATGACTGGCAAACCCTGGTTAAAAGCATTTGAAGTTAAAGTGCTGGCAAACTTGACTACCGCTGTTCTCTGAGGGTCCAAGTAGTCTTGCAGTAATTTGTCAGTCACACGGCCTTTGAGAGCACATTCCAGGTCTTTCATGTGGGGAAGATTGCCATAATACAGTCTTTTCCTGAACATTGGCACATATGCGCTGGAGCAGATGATTTGAGGTTCGCAACCCATAGCTTTGGTGAGTCTTCTTCTGCAAGGTACTGACATGTGTGAAGTCTGTTCGCACAACCAGAAGAACGGTACTCCCTCCTGGTACATCCGTTTCGCCAGATAGTCTCTTGTCTTGGCCACCTTCAGGCTGAGAAAGGCAGTTGATGTTGGGTCATCAAATTCCTTCCGAAAAGCGTTGACCATACTCAAATCGGAACAAGGGGGAGAGGCTGCCACGACAGAATGAATCATGTTAAGCATAGTCAACATCAATAAGCCCATTGTTCGGTGCACAACTCACCAAGCAAGAGGTCGATTCTCCCCAGGCTGTCAACATAATGCTCCTGGGTTACTCGTTCCATGCACCCAAGTGCTACAATCTGGCCACTGAAACGTGACCGTTGAACTTTGAGGCAATCCTCATCTATCTCAGTAGAAAAGTAAGTCTCCACCCTGATTCCCAATGCTGTGAGTGCGTACAGACCAGTTCCAACTCCATCGCATAGAGCCAACACCCGTATGGCACGTTTTGCTGTTGGTTGGATCTGTTCCCAGACAAGGACATATAAATAATGGCAAACAGAAGCAATCATGTACCTGTTACTTTAATGCTACTTACAGTGAATGAGAAGATGTGACTGTTCTCATTGCATATGGAAGTGACCTGTGTCTTCTTGGTCACAAGTTCCTCTGCCTGTTGCAAAGGGGATGGCCTGCAGTCTATGTCACTGAATCCCCTGAAATACTGGATGCCTTGATGGACTTCAACATCTGTCAGATCTAGGTCACCGCTTATAGGTGGTTGCCTCTCTTTTATCACGCCCCACCCACAAAAGGGGCCTGGTTTGGGAGTCCCTGCCTGGAACAATAAGCAGTTACATTTTAACCGAACACTGGCTTTCGCCAGCTATGGTGATACTGTATTAGCAAGTACCTTCTGGTAGTAGAATTTTCGTTTATCAAACAGCGCTCGTCGGCACTTCCTTCGTCTCAAGCGTGCTGTCCCATGCCGTCCTCGCTCGGCATTGCAGGCTACTTGCATCCGTTCAATGATGACGACAGGCTGTGAAAAGAACGCAATCCACAGGTCAACAGTGAGAGGTTAAAGGGTTCTATATCTACTGCAGCTATTGCATCGAAAAATGCTACTGAGGTGTGTCTTTTTATAATTGCGTAAGACCCGGGCGGCTCTGGGTCACTGGTTTCAGTGCAGGCAGGTCCGTCTCTTAACCCTTTTCAATAACAAACCAATGAAATTGTGACGGTCCTCTGGCAAACCGGGGGGGCAGGGGGTCCCTGCCCGTTTCATGACATAATCGGGCTGACGTACGCTTCAATGACGCATATCACTGCCTCGTCCCAGCAGTTTCATTATTAATGTATTTTTATGATAAATAAAAAATACATACTACCAGTGGAATTTACCGTTTGCCATCAACAGAGAAATGTCTCCGAATAATGGACACTAACCTCCATTTGCCTTGTTGATTCGATAGTCGATTCGACAAATGTCCACTGACAGTAAGCTTGCAACTGATATCTTGAGCTGCGCCGGTGATTGTGCAATGAAACTGAGAAAATTTCATAGCGCCGAATGCATTGTATGTATACAAATTGTATGTATACAAAGTAAGACAGCAGACGTCATGAAAAACAAAACGAGTCACTGCCGCAGCAGTGGCGGAGCGCGGCCACCGCCACCGCCACCGCCGACCGCCGGCGTCGGCCGACCACCACCGCCTCCGCCACCGCACTGCATCCGCACTTCGTGTTGATTGGGATCTTTATTTGTGTGATTCGAGTGTAAGAATGATGGATTGTGATGTCCGTACATTTTATTTGGGTGAGCACTTGCTGTTCGGGCTCCCCGAGTACACGGACAAGGTACTGCGTGACAATGCGGACGCTCGAGCGGCCGGAGTCTTCAAGGTATAACCTAAACATAACCTCCTGCCACCGTGGGGTTGACCATATGAACCTCGTGGGAATCATTGTTTCTTTGTTGTTTTCGAAGGTGAAGGTCGTCGACGAGCAACTACAAAGCTGCAGAGGAACTCCTTTGAGCGAGTTGATCACTGTCGGACGGCGAGCGGACCTGGCGACTCACTGCAAGAAGCAGACCTTTGTTGGCTTCCGCCTTCAACCTGGCTTGTATATGAGTGTGGACAGGCAAGCAGATGATGGTCGTGTGACCGACGAACGCGATCGTCAGCAGGACAAGCTCGATGTGGACGCGTTTGTACAAGCCGCGACCACCGAAATGAGCTACTCAACCAGGACAGTGAGGTCAGTGCAAGAACAACACAAGTGTATGTTTCAGTTGCAATGTTGCAAATTATCGTTGTATCTCTGTTGCAGTTCTCAGTTGTTGGAGGATCCATCGAAGGCTGTGGAGCACTTCTTTTCAAAAGTTGCCACTGAAATGGTAACCTACACCGATGTGAAACAACGACATCTGCCAGTGCTGAAGGCGCAGGGAACAAAGGACAGGAAGGCCTATGAATCATTCTGTACAGACATGTTGAGACTCCCAGTGGCTGAGAGGGAAAGCCTTATTTTGGAAGCTCTGAAGGCAGATAGCAGGCCAGAAGTGGAAGCTGGAGTTTGTTGTTGTGTTGGGTGTTCAGGTGATAAAAGTGTCTGTCTGAGAGGAGTGAAAGGTGTCATTTACGGCAGCGGTATTCCAGTGACAGCTGAGGAAGGAATAAAGATGAGCCCTCATTTTGGGCTGTACGCCCTAGCCGCAACCAGCATTCTGCGAATGCTGCCACACAAATTTCCTGGAATAACTTCACCATTCCTGTACTACGGAAGTGAGAATAGCTTCTTCCCTGCACACGTGGAAGATTTCTCTCTCTTCTCCATAAATTACCTCCACTACGGTCAGCCCAAGGTTTGGTGAGTACAGACCACTTGAAAGTTATTGAAGACAAACCAATCAATTATTAGCAAACATTGTCTCACATTTCAGGTGTGTGGTCCCACCCTCATCAATTAGGAAGGTAGTTGATGCGCTGACCTCCTGTGCAGTGAGCACTGCCAACTGCTCTTGCCGTAATGTACTTGGACACAAGGTCTTTATGCTGACGCCCAACTTCCTGCAGGAACGGTCCATTCCCTTCAAAGTGGTACGTGTTTATTGTGGTTCAAGTGCCATGAGACATTAATGTCTGCAATTGCAGCAAGGAATGTAATGTAATAATGAAACTTATCATTATTCTGTTATCAGGTTGTACAGAATGCAGGTGAGGCAGTTATTGTAGCTCCTAATGCAATTCACTTCGGATTCAACTCAGGCCAGAACTGTGCCGAGGCTATTAATTTTGGCTCTTCGTCGTGGGTACCATATGGAATGGTCTCTGAGAAGTGTTCCTGTCTGTAAGTAGAAATGCTTAACATGTCCCAAAGGAAGACTTGAAATTTTGTATTCTTATGCCATCTCCGTTTTGTCTTCAACAGGCACATCGAGGCACATCTGGACATGGGAAGAATAATTTCCATGTGCCGCCCTGACTTGTTGCAGGCATACCATCTGAACAGCATGCCCCCCTCAGAGGGTCAGGAATTCTACCAATGTGTACTGCGTACAGCATCAGGAAATGACAACACACCTTGCAGTGCGCAGGAGGTAACACTCTTCATCATCATACTTGACAGGTTGTAAAATCACCTCAAAACTAAAGAGGCCATTCGCTAACTTGCTCTGATTTTGTGCTGTTTCAGGATGACGATGAGAGTCTTGGTGGTGAAAATTCCGACATCCCATTCCCACGGGTTCCCAAGAAAGCAAGATTGGCATTTGCGCAGTGTCCTCAAGCTGGATGCCAACGCGTGTTCAAGTCCCCCAGGAAGGGCAGAATGAGACAGCATGTGCAATCCAGTCACGGTGGGAGTGAGGTGTTATTGGAAATTGTCACCAATCTGTTCACAGAGAGGAACAAACTGCCCAAATCAGCTTGCAACTTGTGTGGGAAATTAATTTCTAGGGGGAAGATGCAACGGCACCAGAAGACTGCCTGCCGGCAGAAGGAATAGGGTATACCTTCATTTTCCAAAGACCAATTTGTTACAGTTAGAGTAATCATTCCTTGTCTTTGGTTTATTTCAATACTTTAGTTTAGTTTACTTAAATATGAGGAATGACTCAGGATTGACTTCATTTCTTTTAGTAGACAATTCTGTGTGCAGAATGTGATTGTGTTGTGTTTTTATTTATGAGTTGTTCTTTAAGTTGTAACCATATTTGTGTGCGTGATGCTGTGGAAGCATTGATCTCATGTCCTTCCTTGTAAGTTGCCAGTCTTTGTTTTATTTCAATACTTTACTTGTATGCTGCTACTGTTGTTCCTATTAATATTATAAAATGCTGAAATTTATTTATTCAGTGTGATCTCTGTGCTTGGTTTGAGGATCATGAATATCTTTGATATCCAGATTTTCATACACTTTGTAACTTATAGTTTTGTTGAAGCAGCTCTCATACTCTGATACTGTCTCATGGACTTCAAATAAAATGTGATAAAATGTCATACCTGTGTAGTACTTCTGTTCCCCATTTCTGTCTCATAACTCATGTGCAAAACTCAGGCATATACTGAAGTACACAAATGGCCAGTATCAAAGCCTCAGACGATGGCATCGTTGTTGATGCATAATGAAAGGATTGATCCTGCTGATTCCTGGCATTCATAAATGCAATGCATCAAGTGTAAGGAGGTTTTCTGAATTTTTACCTCGCTCACTTTAATTTCATAAAAGTTCTCCCTGAATCAATCATGATAGTGAATATGTCAGTTCATTTTGGCAGAGTCTTGTTCAGATGGAATGTGTCCCGGTTTTAGGTAAATAATGTACCAATGTTTCCTTTCAATGTTTATTCAATGAAATGTTAAAGTCCAAAAATCACACACACAAGTTTGAAAGAAGCGCATCCTGCGTTCAACTCACATCTATTTGCAAACACAATCATTCAAACCATCAATACACACAACATTCACTACTGGACAGTTGACATGACAATCAAATCAAGTTTGGATTCTGTACACTTCAGCCATGAATGCTATATCAACGCTATACACTAGCCATAAATAAAATTGGTTGGGAGAGTCAAAGACTTCTATCACATTGCATTCAAGGTTCAAGGCTCAAGGCTGGATTTGCGCGCACCACTCATTACATGGGAAAAATTGTAATAGATTACTGCCACATGCATGCAATGTTTGGATTATATACACTTCAGCCATGAATACAATCGGTTTAGGGAAGTAAAACACTTCTATCACATGCATTAAATAAAAATATCAATAATTCAAAAATTAAAAAAAAATATCACAGGCTACAATTTATACAAACATGGCAGTTCAACAGTTTCAAGTCACATCTATTAGCATACACAATCGTTGAAGAAGAACACGAGTCACAGGTGTCTGACATAACGGGAATAATTAATATCACCAGTTGACATGAAAGCTTTGACACTATTACAGCCATAAAAATATCTATCAACGCTATACACTAGCCATAAATAAAATTGGTTAAGAGAGTAAAAGACTTCTATCACATTGCATTCAAGGTTCAAGGCTCAAGGCTGGATTTGCGCGCACAACTAATTACATGGGAAAAATTGTAATAGATTACTGTCACATGCATGCAATGTTTGGATTATATACACTTCAGCCATGAATACAATCGGTTTAGGGAAGTAAAACACTTCTATCACATGCATTAAATAAAAATATCAATAATTCAAAAATTAAAAAAAAACATCACAGGCTACAATTTATACAAACATGGCAGTTCAACAGTTCAAGTCACATCTATTAGCATACACAATCGTTGAAGAAGAACACGAGTCACAGGTGTCTGACATAACGGGAATAATTAATATCACCAGTTCACTTGAAAAATATAAACAAAGTTGGACACTATACACTAAGCCATAAAACAATCGGCGAATGACTTCAATCACATGCATTCAATAAAATTTCAAAGGCCAAAAACCAGCTGACATGACAAATGCAACTGATTGGCAACTAATTACATGGGAAAAATTGTAATAGATTACTGTCACATGCATGCAATGAGATTGCGCGCAACTAATGACATAGGTAATACTGATTGGGAAAATAATATAGATTACTCTTACATGCATGCAATGGCAACATAAGATTGCACGCAACTAATGACATACATAAAATTGATTGGGAAAGTAAAACACTACTGTCACAGGGAAAAACAACATTAAGGTAATAGCCTCGTGACATAACCGTGCATGAACGCACACAAATACAAATACAATGAAGCAGAAGAACCATTAGAACATTATATATGTTCAAGATATCTTTGTCAAATAAATGTGCAGCAGCTCTAGCACTCGTCAAACTTTTCTTCACACAGTTATAGCTTCATATTTTACGGATTCAAACATTACTAGGTTACCAAAAAAAATAACTTTAGCTGAACATATGTACACAACACTCCCACGAAATTGTAGTCACCACCATGTCTATTTAATCACTCTTCACTCACTGACTCACTCCTTCGGGTATTCCCTCACAATGATAGACATTGCTGACCCCTTGAATTGATCGGGCTGCGAGGCGGGGGTGTTGTACCGGATGATATAGCGGCCTGATTCGGTTCTCCACCGACAACGGGTTCTTGCTGTCGAACTTCTCCACTTGTTTGGCGACGGCCCGGTCGAGCCTAACCAAAAGCACATACATAGAGGTGCCCTTGGGGCTGAACTCCGCTGGAACCACGTCGTCGATGCGGACCTTCTGTTTCGGTCTGCTGGTCAGTCGGTTGAGAGCGATGAACACTGCATTTCCAAAGCGGCGACGGTCGTTCCTCGCTCCTATCTATTTCCATTATGCAACTGGGCCACGGCTTGTGTTTCTTGCTTGCTTGGCGGTCTGGCGTGGCGGCGACGGCACGGCGACTGAGACTGGACTGGACGAGCGAGAGCGACTGAGCGAGCGAGAGCAGCAGAGTGAAGCGCGAAGTGGCGTGGCGGCGTGTGGCCGGCGGCGACGCCGACCCCCCCCCCCCCCCCCCCCGCTATTGCCCACGCATCATGCATCCTCCTCCCCAACATCAGGAGTTTCAGGACCTGCATCGGTGACGGAAAGGCCGGAGATGAAGGCAAAGACAGCAGGACGTTCCACTTGTAATGCAAGACTCCGACGCTCTCAGACTGCTGGTCAAACGGCACCCCCTGTGGAGCCAGCAGCCACCAACACACGTCTCCCATCTTCTGACGAAGACGCGATGCGCGGTCCTCGCCGGTCAAGTGGGGCCAATCGGGGATGAACCCTGCCGGGTTATGCACGAACAGGGCGATGACACCGTCCGGCTTCGTCGTGGCGCTGACGTACGAGCACCCCCTGCGCCTGGTAAAAGCGCCAAGGTGCCTGCGCTTGAGGAAGGCGTTCACGAACGCCCCGAACCTCTTGCTCGTTGTCTCCCATCCCGCGTGTCGTCGACCTGCTGGATCCTCGCAGTACCCTGGCGGCCCGCAGTCCGTCCTGTTTTTCCCCGTTGGGGTCCTCGCCCTCGGCCGCGGCGTGGGCGGGTTCGTCGCGGTGGCATGGCTGCGGCTCGCGGGGCGATGGCGGTGTCCGTGGAGTTTACTTGCTCTGTGGGTGCAGCGCAGGCGGCGACGCGACGAGAGCGACGAGTAATGAGTGCCTGTGTCCGGTGGCCTCCGGCAGGGTTGCCAGACTCTGGCCGCCAGGAGGCGGTACGGTCGCGGCAAGTTGATTTGCTAGCAGCTGCATCGGCGTGCGTCGGCGCAGCTGCTAGCAAATCACTTGCCGCGGCGGAAAGGCGGTATTTGAGACTGGAAGGCGGTACGCGGGGTGGGGGGATCACGCGCGCGCGGTTTTTCAAATCAAATGACCTTTTTAGCAGATGATACAGATGATACAGATGATACATCCGCTGCCGGGCGCTGGCTGCCGCGCTACTCTTGCTACGGGACGCCCCATGAGTGCGAGAGAGACAGAGGGACGAAACGGTCCTTCGGAATCCGGTGGCAGTGCATCTGGTCCAATGTCCAAGCATGGGGGGCGGGGGGGCGCGCTGACGCGGGCACTAGAGCGCACTTGAACGAACGACAATCGCCGTGACGCGGGGCTGCCCGTGGCCCCCCTTGTCGCCTTGGCCCAGAGGACTAAAGGACGGGCATTCTTTTTTTTTTATGGAAACGCATGCTGCCGAATTGGCAACGCGACGCGCCGACGGCCGCACTGCGCGGCCCGGGATCCAGGGCGCCCGGGGGCCCAGGTATGCATAGAACAGAGCCTGCGGGCAGGCCGCGGGGGCGGCGGGGGAAGGGGGAGAGGGGGCTGCGTGGCGTCCGTGGGCGTCCCTAGTCCCTCGCAGGTATACGTTGCCTCCGCCTTCTGGCGTATCGGCTGCTGCAAGGCTGGAAGGCACATGGCGCGTCTTCTCTCTCTCTCTCTCTCTCTCTCGCTCTCTCTCGTCTCTCTCTCTCTCTCTCTCTCTCTCTTGCCGCGCTAAGGGCCGGGCAGCCGCCTAGCACAGAGTACAGAGTTGCCAATTTCGGCTTCGTGCTCGGTGGGGCCTCGACGCGGGCGTGCAGCCTGCGACCCAGGCACGTTGTCGGCAATGCCGCGCACTCGCGCCTCCTCGGCGCCGCTGCACCGTGTTGTTGCCACCCGTGCCTTGCGCGGCCCGGGGCGCGGCTTCCGATGTTCCCTGTCTGACGGCTTTGCCAGGCTCAAAGTGAGGTTGCAGTTAGTATGCCTGTTGGCTGGCCGACGAGGCCGCCATTTGCAGGACTCCGTTTCACTGTTCGAAGGGTTGACCTTGTTATAGCAGGGCCTCTGGATCGCGGCGTGCCCAGCGGCGACGCTCTGTGCGCGCTGGATCTCGCCTTTGGCCTAGTACACGGTCTTTGGTGCCGTGAAGTCCGTCGTGCTGCGTGTGCGTGCAGGACGCGCGAGGCGCGCCGAAATCCCAGCGTCGAGTCTTGTTGCCGCGCCGTGCTTGCTGCCCACCTATCATGCTGAACGCGCACCACGCTCCTTTTGCCTGTCGTTGGAGGTTAATGAACATACAGCAATTTCACACTAATTTACTATGTTAACTTTTGTACCGAGTACACGGTGCACGGAAGGGGGATGGGGAGGGGAAGGGGGCAGTGGACGGAAGTCCGTCCGTCCCCCGTCCGACCGTCCCGCTGCAAAAATAGAAAACGGTGGTTGTTGTGGCATACCATGAAGATCTATCATGTCCGCCTAAAGCCCACAACAAAATAAACATGCGCGAATAAAATAAAAAAATACTCACCCCCCTTAAAAAAATGTCATTCTCTGCCGCCTCGACACTGCAGGGCCCGGCCGCGTATAACGGGCAAGGCGGCCGGCACCGCACTGAGTCCTGGACACGGCCGCGGCGTCTCCTAATGCTGCACGCCGTCAGGGGCCCGCCGCGGAGAGCCGTGATGCCCACTACAGCGGGCAGGGCCGCGCGCCGCGCCTCTCCCGACCCCAGCACGAGGACTACGGACCTTGGGGGGTGGGGGTTCTGAGGGCGGCGTCGGCAGCTCGACGCCCCAACCGTCCTCCTCGGCACCTTTGATCATGTGAGACAGAGATGGAATAAAAGAGACACCTATTGGTAGGCTGTGGCTCCAGCCTGCTGTGGCACCTGGACCCAGGACATGATGAGCAGGCCGAGTGAGGTCCAGCGCCAACCAGCCCCCAAGCCCAAGCGCATGATCTCGCAAGCCACGCGACACGCAGTCACTACACCGCGACGCTGGAAGGCTACGCCACCGAGTAACAAACACTACTGCAAGTCTTATGTCCATAATTAATTACAGGCACGTAGGTCGGTGAACTTTGATATGGTTTCGAGGCAGGGCCTTCGACGTTGCCACCGCAGACGCAGATCAGGGCGCAGTCACAATCGATATTTCGAAACATGACGTGAGTATTTGCTTCAGTGATACGTTGAGACGCAGGGCTTCGCTCAAGACAAGTATCCAGCCACAGAGCAAGCATGCACGACTTTCTTGTTTGCTGCATGCCTGTCAGGCATTCACCACACGGAAAGAAAATGGTGCCTGCAGGCATGCAGCAAATAGGTTGACTCTTTGTAGTGTGTGCCTGGCACGCAAACTTGGGTTTCCAGAGCTGGCTGATTATGGGCGTCTGAGTGATTTCAGAATTGAAACGTAAAACGAACATATGGTTCGTAAACCATTCGGATGAATTAAGTTTGTAAAGCAGCGAATTCATTTCAATAAAATTAGTACATTTTCGGTCTCGGTAAATATGTCTTCTAATGTCGCCTAAGCCACAACAAAATGAACATGCGCGAATAAAATAAAGAAAATACTCCCCCCCCCTTAAAAAACAGTCATTCTCCTGCCGCCTTCGACACTGCAGGGCCCGGCCGCGGTAACGGGCAAGGCGGCCGGCACCGCACTGGATTCCTGGAACACGGCCGCGGCGTCCTCCTAAGCAGCACGCCGTCAGGGCCCGGCCGCGGAGTTGCGTGAGGCTCTACAGCGGGCAGGGCCCGCGCGCCGCGCCTCTCCCGACCCCCGCACGGACTACGGACCTTTGGGGTGGGGGTTCTGCGGTCGGCGTCGGCAGCTCGACGCCAACCGTCTCCCTCGCACCTTTGATCATGTGCGACAGAGAAGGAATATAAGAGACTCCTATTGGTTGGCTGTTGCTCCAGCCTGCTGTGCACCTGGACCCCTGGACAAGATGATCAGGCCGAGGAGGCCAAGCGCCAACCAAAGCCCCCCCCCAAGCCCAAGCGCAGTGATGCCGCAAGCCACGCACTCGCAGTCACTCCCGCGACGCTGGAAGGCTGACGCACCGAGTAACAAACACTACTGCACGTCTTATGTCCATAAATAATTACAGGCACGTAGGCGGTGAACTGTGATATGGTTCGATGCAGGGCCTTCGAGTTGCCACCGCAGAGGCAGATCAGGGCGCAGTCACAACATATTTCGAAACATGACGTTAGTAATTTGCTTCAGTGATACGTTGAGACGCAGGGCTTCGCTCAAGACAGTTCCAGCCACAGAGCAAGCATGCACGACTTTCTAAGTTTGCTGCATGCCTGGCAGGCATTCACCACACGGAAAAAAAGTACCTGCAGGCATGCAGCAAATAGGTTGACTCTTTGTAGTGTGTTGCCTGGCACGCACTTGGGTTTCCAGAGCAGGCTTATTTTGGGCGGCAGAGTGATTTCAGTATTGATAACGTAAAAACGGACATATGGTACGTAAACCATTCGGAGGTATTAGTTTGTAAGCAGCGAATTCATTCAATACAATTAGTACATTTCGGCTCGGTATAATGTTGAAATATTAAAATTACAGTCGTCTCGCCGCAATTAGGTCGACTCGCAATAATTCGAATTCAATGTGACGGTCCCCGCTTACGCAGGGGGTTTTATGGCCCCGACGAGCTCGACCGTCGAGGATGATTGACAGGGGATCTCCGTGCGGCCGGCCTGCCTGCGCTTGGATGCGACGCTGTGACCGGCCCGAATCGCAGTGCCGGCACGGGCCCTGTAGCGTGTGACTCCGAAAGGCGGCCGGTTGGCACAAGGCTTCGGGCCAGTCCAGCGTCGCAACCAAGGGATAGCTAATTGTATTTTATGGCCTCGCACGAGCTCGGAGCACTGCCGGAGCCCGGCCTTCGCACCATGTGCTGTACGGTTTTCGTGTTCGTAAATAGTCCGAGATCCCGTGTCCCGACTCGTCGACCTAATTGCGGGAGAAATACTGTAAGTTTATCTGTCTTCTTGCGTTCTGGTAGCAGAGGCGGCAGCGCGTTGCTGAGCCGGCAACTCGGCACTGCATTCCTTTGCCATGGCAACGCAGCCCTATGCGAGGCCCGTCGAGGGTCCTGCCTAGGGTACGCCTGCCCTATAGGACAAGAGGCATGCCTAATACCTTGAACGCAATGCAGCGAGCCGGCCATCTGTCAGTACAGCTTCGTCGCAGCGGCCGGCGGCGCGGCGGGGCGCGGGACTCTGGACGTCCAGCTCGAAGTCCCCCCAGGACTTTGTTGCAACGTGTCCAGAGTCCGTCTGGTGTCCATGGAGGGGTTTGTCGCAGCCGCAGCGGCCAGCGGCGCGGCGGGGCGCGGGACTCTGGACGACCAGCAACGAAGTCACCCATGACGTTGTGCAATCGTGTCCAGAGTCCGTCTGGTGTCATGGAGGGGGTTTGTCGCTGAGCAGCGGCCAGCGGCGCGGCGGGGCGCGGGACTCTGGACGTCCAGCACGAAGTCCCACACAGGACGTTGTGCATCGTGTCCAGAGTCCGTCTGGTGTCCATGGAGGGGGTTGTCGCTGCGCAGCGGCCAGCGGCGCGGCGGGGCGCGGGACCACTGGACCGTCCAGCACGAAGTCACCCAGGACGTATGTGCATCGTGTCCAGAGTCCGACTGGTGTCATGGAGGTGGTTGTCGCTGCGCAGCGGCCAGCGGCGCGGCGGGGGCGCGGGACTCTGGACGACCAGCACGAAGTCCCCCAGGACGTTGTGCATCGTGTCCAGAGTCCGTCTGGTGTCATGGAAGGGGGTTGTCGCTGCGCAGCGGCCAGCGGCGCGGCGGGGCGCGGGACTCGGAGGGGTTTGTTGGGCGTCCAGCACGAAGTCCCCCAGGACGTTGTGCATCGTGTCCAGAGTCCGGCTGGTGTCAGGGAGGGGGTTGTCGCTGCGCAGCGGCCAGCGGCGCGGCGGGGCGCAGGGACTCTAGACGTCCAGCAACGAAGTCCCCCAGTACGTTGTGCATCGTGTCCAGAGTCCGTCTGGTGTCATGGAGGGGTTGTCGCTGCGCAGCGGCCAGCGGCGCGGCGGGGCGCGGGACTCTGGACGTCCAGCAAGAAGTCCCCCAGAAGTTTGTGCATCCGTGTCCAGTGATCCCCTCGCACCACGCCAAGGAACCGAGCGCGCGCCGGGGGGGGGGGGCACTGCAATGTGTGTACATAATCGGAACACATTCCACATGCAGACATAAAAAACGCCTGTAAGTAGGCAAAATGTGTGGTCAAGTCAAGTCAGGCAACCTGCGAGGCGTACTGCGCCGCAGTGGTAGGCCCACGGACATTGGACATTACGTCCAATGTCCTTCCCGCCGCGTCTTGCGGAGAGTGGGGGGGTTGGGGTTGCTACTACCGCAACCCACCGTGGGGCTGCAGGCTGCACGGCGGAGCCTTGCGCTAGGCTGAGGGGCGGCGGGGGAGGGCGAGGGGTGCAGTGCGGGGGCCGGGGCGGCGGCCGGGGGTGCCGGGCGCCCGGCACGGCGAGGGCGGGCAGGACGACGGGGCAGCGGGCAGGACAACGTGCGGGGCGGGCACGGCGGGGCGGGAGAGGAGAACCAGCAGCAGCAGCAGCAGCACACGGAGCTCAGCGATCGCCCGGAACAGTACATCTTTAGCTAGTCCACTGCAGTCAGGCTAGGCAGGGTATCTGTGAGACAAGTGCGTCCGCTGCGCTTCTCATCCTTCTTCCGTCACCTGAAGCTGCGTCCAAGGAAGACGGGCGCGCGTCCAGTTGTGCCGTGCATCAGTGTCGTCAATCCTGTCGATAGGAACATTGTGATCGGAATTTGCGGCTGAAGTTCGGGGACGACACTTCGGACGGCCTTCAACGCCAGGAGGCAACGGGCGATGAAACGAAGATTGTCACCAAAGGCGTCGCAGAGGGACAGCAGGCACGGGACGGAGTTCACAAACCAGTAGTAAGATTACAACATGTCTGGTTTTTGGTTTTCCGCAGTATCGCGTGACCAAGGGGGAATGAATTTTTGATGAATTAGTTTTTATAGCCGTCGAAGGACGATTTTAACTATGATATAAATTTTGAAGATTTAAATATATTTGTACGGAGAGGTCTTTGAATTATAGCAGAAATTCAATACTTGGTCTCGTTGCACTTTTGTGTGCACTTTTTCATTCAAGATTATTATCCCCTTGTATGCGCGTACCATGGCAGCCCTGTAGGAGGTTGGAACTGTTTTCCAGGTTGGAAAACGTCTGCGAAGGCTAGACACGAGTCATGGCGCGACGATTCAACGTGGCGCGCAGAAGAGTGCGGCGTGACGTCCCGAGATCGAGGCTAAACGAGAAACAATTGACGCACTTTTCAGTCCCGACCCCTTTGGCATCCGTGTGATGACATTGAAACAGTTTTACCGAGATCTTGTGGAAGGAAAGTGTCGACGATCCCCCCTCTATGATTCTGTCAATGAGGCGGCTGCGCAGGACAGCCACACCGGCCGAAAACATCGCTCCGACTTGCCCGACTTGCCCGACGGCCTCACTCCACCTATTGACCCCCTGGACAGGCCAACCGCCCAATTCACCAGAGGCGGACTTTTTCATTTTTTGTTCGATGGTCCGTTGTGGTCGGAGCTACGCCCGAGAGAGAGGCGCAGATCGCAGTCCCCGAGCGGCAGTCCCAGTAGTGCGAGAAGCCATGACCTTGTGCAGTGGCCCCAGATTTGAGGGAATTCATTCGGAAGTGGAGTCTGCCGCTGTCCAACTTGGAGCACCCAGCATCGTCGAGTCACTGCTGGAAGGTTTGAGGCGCTACGTCCCCGGTGCGGAGTCCAGGGACCGTTGCCGCGTTCTATGCTAAGGCCTTGTTACGGGAAATTGCAACGCGCCGGCAAGCCCCTGTGGAGAGAAAGATGAGTAAGGGCGAAGTACATACACTTTGGGGTAGCGCACGTCCTTACTCTGCCGTCCGTCCGGGCGGCGTGTGGACTGCGGGGCAAGTCGGTAGGCCCCTCCCTGTCATCTCATGGTGTCCGTTGATGGTTTGCAACCCGTTACTAATATCCAAACCAAGATGTGTGTGTGTGCTCAATTCAGATAATAGGTGTGGGAGTTGGGCAAAGACCGTTCCCAGTCCCCGCAGGGCTGTACGGGGGCAGGAGAAACCATGCAGCAAGCAACATTTTACTTATCCGGCGCACTGGTTGATGAGATTGAAGGTCCTTCGGCAAGGGACGGTCCTCGTCGTTCGATGGGTGTGCGTTACGCTGGTATCATTGAGAGCTTGGGTCTGCGACTCTCCTGCTATGGCGTTCGCACAAGAACGTTTTGGGGCACCGTGGGGCACTCCGGCTGTCCGCGGTGCCACTGCTGTCGGCGTTTCGTTCGCCAGGGCGGGACGGTTTTTTTTTTTTTATCGGGGCCAAATGAACGCGCCGCCGCGGACAGAGGCCCTCGTTCCGCGCCAGGGCAGACCTCGGCGCATCATCCACAAAGGAAGTCAGTATCTTGACTGAGAGGACTTCCGAGTATGTCCAGTCAAGTCATTTGTCGTCGAGCCATGCACGTGCTTTTTCTCAGGGGTCTCGTTAAAAATTGTGTTCGCGTTTGGTGTATGGGCAAGATTGCTGTTAAAGGCAAAGACGACGGTGACGCAGGGTACGGCGTGCGCACAAGGGACGACATACGCAGCAGATTGAAAGAGTGTCGTCAGGAAAAGGGGAAGAGGCCCTGAGCGTTCAGCAGGTTGAAGTTGATAGATGAGCGCGTTAAAGCGCCAGAAGGGGGTCATGGCCTGTCGAGTTCCAGAGGAGGCTGGAGAGCTTTTCAGAAGAGCGCTGGGTGGAAAGCACATCAAGCTGAGGACCTTTCTGCTTGTACGGCGTTCCATTTGTTCTTGACACGGAGCGGCTTGACCAGGAGCCGGTTACAACATAGCCCTCCGGCTGCATTGCGGGGGGGGGGGCCGGCAGAATACTGTGCTGTCCCCGATTGTGCACAGAACTTCAAGTCTAAGGGAGCAGGCGCTTGGTCCCCTGCTCCGGTCAGTTCGTCGCTGAATGGCGCCCCGCCACCAGTTCGGCGCGCAAGTTCGGCGTGTATTCCACTCACTCTCTCATACACTTAGCAAGACGACGTGGAGAGGCTCGGTAGCACTGTCTCGTTTACGTTCAGCGACTTTCCCCTTCGAGAACAGCATGAAAGCCCGCTGTGGCGACCTAGTAAGAGGGTCCCAAGCACCCATTGTGAGGCAAGTGGTGGAGCTGACGCTTCCAAGAAGCGGAGACTGGCGGAGGTCATACTGTGCGAGGCATCGTGCGACGTGGAAGACTGTCCCGCGTTTGTCGTCGGTAAAGCAGTCTGAATTCAGGCGGAGAATCTGCGTTCCCTGCAAAGTGCGAGGTCCGGAGCGTGCGCTGGGGCAGAGCACACATATCCGCGTAGTCGAAGACCACCCCACCCCCGGGGACCGGCACCGTGATGCTGCGCGGTTGGGGAATAGCGTACGTCACGACATAATCCTGCTGCACCACGACGAACCGCGTGCAAACTCGTGTGCCGTCTGTACGGGCGCGGCAGGGAACTGTACATGTATCCCCCATCCCTTCAAGCAGGCGGCGGAGATTACACGTCTTGGGGCACCTGGGGAAGGATCTGGACCGCAAACCTGCGACTAGTAAACCTGAGACAAAGTAGTTGGGAAAGTGGCAGCCGTTTGACACGGACCAAGAGGAGTGGGTGGCAATGGAACTGCTGCACACACCTTGCAGGCCCCGATGACGACGCCGAGGTACTGCCCTGGTACCCTTCGTGTCGCTCATGTTTCGTCGGCATGTTTGCTGCTTGTTTTTTTTTTACATTTGTTGTTTGTTTTCTGTTCACAGTCAATCGGTGTTGGGTCGTCCGTGACCATCAGGGAGGACAATGACAGTACGGCGGCGTACTACTACAGCGCTCCCCCCATCCGCTTTCATTCCTGGCGGAACCACGACACGCTGATCCGAGAGGTGCCTCCGTCGACTCGCCCCCCCCCACTCTTGCTGCCGGAGGCCTTGAATCCGAAACCCGGGGACAAGCCCGACGCGGCGTACCTGCTGGCGTGCAGGAACGGCAGACTTGCGGGGGGCAGTATGGCGAATTGCCCTCTGCATTGGGTCGAAGCGGAACTGTGGACGTCGTGAGCGGCCCTTATCCGTAAGTAGGACCCCTGCTGTAAGACCTGGTAGGCAATCCAGTTAACGGACTCCTCGCACAAAGTATGCTTCAATTTTGAACAGATTCCTGATGACAGGTGACGTCAGCGAGGCGAACTTCGAAGGATGAAGAGCATTGGGCCTTCACCGAGACAGAGTCTCAGAGGAGAAGGCGACGCCGGCGGTTAGGCCCGTTTTCTGACGACGAGGAGGAGGAAGACAACATGAAACTCGCCGGCGAAAGCCGACGACGAGGCTGAAGACGACCCTGCCAAGAGGAAGAGACCGTCCATGGGGACGGGGCAAGGCCAATCAGCTCGGCAGCCATGACGCCGGCGGCAAGAAGGATGAGATCCATGGGGACGACGGGGCAGATGGAAGAAGCGCTGCACCGGCCCGCCCGCAGCCCCTTCACCCAACCCCAGCGGCCACAGCGGCCGTGGCGACCGGCCCCCGGCATCGTCGCCTTCGCCGTGTCCCAGCTCCGGCAGCGCCAAACGCCCACAGCCGCCAGCACGCGACCGGGGCGGACACTTCTTAGGGTCACCCGTACCGGGCATTTCCCTGGCGGGCCCACGGAGCTCTTCGACTCTTCGGTTGCAATCGCCTGGAACCTCGGCCGGCGGGGTCCCTGGCGCACCGCAACGAGGCGGGGCGCCCCCCCACCTTGTCAGCCGTTGTCGCGGCATGTGCCAGAATGCCCGGGGGACTCCAGGCGACACTGTGGCAAACATGAATGTCGTCGGCCTTTGCAGAGTGATGGCCCAAACCAAGATGAAGGAAGTCGAAGTTATAACAATAACTTCGAGGTCCTCGGTGTGTACGGGGCCCAAGACCGAACGCGTCGGGGGTACTGCATAACCTGCCCGCGCGGAGGACGCCCGGCAGGGTAGGCAGCCCCTTCGGCGGCGGGCAGTTTGTCGTGGGTGGACTGCTCGCAAGGACGCTAACCTGCGGGTTTTCCATTCCCTATGTTTTTCAGATTTCATCCTTCTGGATGGGGCAGGTCAACGTGGCGCACCAGCCTGCAGACCCAGAGGATGGAGAAACGCCATTCCGATCTACTGTCCCGGGAGATCTGTTAGTCTGAAGGCAGCCGTCGTCGCCCGGGGCGTCGGCACCAGGGGCCGGGACAGGGGCCGTCCTTCGTGGAGCTCTTCGTCCTTCAGCCTGCCGTGCCAAGGTCCTATGGCAGGTTGAAGACCGTCAACTGCCTCACGGTCAGGTAGCAAGCAGCACGAGGTTGCCTTCCGGATGGCAATCGGCCCATGAAGGGCGGCCAGAAGGTGAATGAGGCGGTGAAGCGCGTGATCGACTATATCAAGGAACCCGGGGTAGGTCCAGCAGATCAAACCTGAAGGGGACCAACTTTACCACCACCGACACAAAGGAAAGGTTCAACGTGACAATGACCGAGGACGGCGAGTGAGCTGCACCTGAGCCCACCGGATGAGTCCTGGAGAAGGACCTGCCACACCTGACCAAGATCACCACGGACGTGCTTCTTAATTTGGCAGGGGATACGACGCCGGGCGAGGTCGTGACTGAGTTTACGGTGCAGAGTTGCATCCAAAAACAGTTCCACGGTCAAAAAGGACCAGGCGAAGCGGCAGGTGTGGACTCCACGCCAGAAGAAGAAAGGCTCCCGGCGACAAGTCGGAAAGAGCGGATTTTGGAGCCCTCCTGCTGATGAAGAGTGGGCAGGGCTCCAACTCCGCCCGCGACACTGACTTCCACCGTCAACGACGAGCAGCAGTCCGCCCTCGGAGCCGTCGCCACCCCCGAGGGCCAACGCGACAGCGAGGAAGAAATCGACCCCCGTGTCCGAGTCCGTCGCGGCCCCCGGCCCGCACTCATTACCGACGCAGACGGGCAGCTCATGCTGGAAGAGCTCAAAACACAGGAGAAAACTGTAGATAGAAGTAAATACTAAGAGAAATGTAATGTTTTTTTTGTAAAGGGTAAAACTGTAGAATATTTTGATATTGCGGTTACTTGTTTGCCTCAGTCTCAGACTACAATTAAAAATTAATGTGCAATTTAAACGTGACATTCCCCCCCCCCCCAAAACCAGAAGCGCCTGCGATACGCGCGCTGCGCTGGGGCCACGCGGATCAGAACGCCTACGAGGCCACGAGAATGCAGTTGCCCCGGACGCGGCGCGACGCACTGCGCTGGGGCCACGCGGATCAGAACGCCTACGAGGCCACGAGAATGCAGTTGCCCCGGACGCGGCGCGACGCACTGCGCTGGGGCCACGCGGATCAGAACGCCTACGAGGCCACGAGAATGCAGTTGCCCCGGACGCGGCGCGACGCACTGCGCTGGGGCCACGCGGATCAGAACGCCTACGAGGCCACGAGAATGCAGTTGCCCCGGACGCGGCGTGACGCACTGCGCTGGGGCTCCGACCGTCAGCATGCACACGAGGTGGGGCCGGGCCATAACGACAGGGCGCGGCGCGGCGCTACTCGAGAGCAGTCACCCCCAGGAGACTCAAGGGGAGCTTGCCACACGGAGCGCAACGGAGATGAGCGATATTGTCGTGCCGGACTTCGCAGCCGGAGCGCGCCACGGAGCGCGGACGCACCGCCGGGCTGCAGTTCGTAGGCGGTGCGCTACACGGACCGCGGGCGCACCGCAGCCGCAGCGCCGCGAGAGGACGCCGCCCGGCCGGCAGCGGTGACGTTCCCCCCGCCCGACCGCGACGCGACGGCGGCGGGCGTGACGGAGGCGCGCTGCGCTTATTTGCCAAACGACTGTCAGTACGAGGTGCGACGGCCGCAACAAGGAGAGAGCTCGGAACGCGCGCCACCAGGGCGGGGCGACGGACAGCCCGCGTGCAGGCCACGCCAAGACAGGGACAGCACAACTCCGCGCGGGGTGTCACTGCCAGAGAGCGCGAAGGTGCCAAAGAGGATCCGGGGCGGATCCGCGCGCGTCCAGGGCGCGCACTCCGCCGTCCGCCGCGCGGACCAGAAACGGATCCGCCTCGAATATTTTATTCTACCCGGGCGCATCGGCATTGGCATTGCACCGCCCTGGCCTGTACTCAACCTTCATGGTATAGTTGCTGAGAGTTAGAAGCCACCGCACCATTCGGGAACTGGCCGTTGGTGACATTGGCTTGCTGAGCAACCCCACTACGGGGCGGTGGTCTGTATAGAGCGTGAACTCTTGCCCCGCCACGTATTGATGAAATTTGGAGCTGACCGCCCACACGCCTGCGAGGGTCTCCTTGTCAATCACTGCATACTTCTTTTCCGCGGGGGTGAGCGCGCGCGACGCGTAGGCCACGGGCCGCTCACTGCCATCTGGGTAGATGTGGGCCAGCACCGCGCCTATTCCCACGTCACTGGCATCTACACTGATGATGATTGGCAGCGTCATGTCAAAGTGAGAGAGCACCGGAAATGTGCACAGCAAGTGCTTTGCTGCTTCAAAAGCCTTTTGCTGCTCCGGCCCCCACTCCCAAGGAGTTTCCTTTCGAAGCAACTTGTAGAGCGGCGCCACCACCGTGGCCCGTCCCTGCAGAAATCGCTCATAAAAAGCTAGCTTTCCCAGAAAAGATTGCAGCTGGTGCAAATTTTCGGGGGCGGGCGCTGCCTTGAGCGCCTCCACCCTGTCATTTACAGGTGCTAGGCCTTGCGCCGAAATGACGTGCCCTAAATACTGGACTTGGGTCACCCCAAATCGGCATTTCGACAATTTCAACCGGAGCCCCCCGGCGCTGAGCTTGTCCAGGACGCTCTTTTCTCGAGCCCGAAGTTGGGCAAGGTCCGCTCCACTTATCAGTATGTCGTCCAGCAACACTACCACCCCCTCCAGTCCTTTCAGCAGTCCATCAATAATCCTTTGAAATAATGGCGGTGCCCGAGATACGCCGTATGGCAGCCTATTCACCTTGTAAAGCCCCTTGTGAGTATTCAGAGTCAGGAGCTGGGCTGTGGCCTCGTCACACTTCACTTGGTTATAGGCCATCTTCAAGTCCAACTTTGTGAAGACTTTCCCCCCCGCCAGGCTTGCGAACGCCTCCTGGAGCGTGGGCAGCGGGTAGCTGTCCGCCCTCAGATACTTGTTGACGGTCGACTTATAGTCCCCGCAAATCCTGATCGAGCCATCGTTTTTCTCAATGCATACGATGGGAGTGGCCCAGTCCGCCTCGTCCACGGGGGACAGAATTCCCCTGGCCACCATGGAATCTATTTCCAGCCCTACAAGTGCCTTTTTCGCAAAAGGCAACGGCCTTGCCCTTAGGAAGACCGGTGCAGAGCCAGGGCGTACCGACAGCGACGCTGGCGGCCCATTATACTCTCCCAGCCCCGGCTGGAAACAATCCATGCGACGAAATTCTGCCGGGGCTGCCCCGGACTCGGGCTGAGCTGGCGGCGCCAAGTGATTGACTAACGCCACTCGCTGCTGGGCTAGGGTGTACCCTAGGGACCGCAACCAATCGCGGCCTACCAAGAACGGCCCGTCCCCTGCTGCGATTAGCAGCATCACCATAGCATAGTGTTGACCGCTCTGCACCTGCACGTGGCATTTCCCCACAATGTTCACGCCTCTGCCGTCGTATTGACGGAGCGTCATACTGTACGGGGTGTATTTCCGGCCCGGCCAAATCTCCTCAAAATCTTTTTCTGACATGAGGGTAGCGCCTGCCCCCGTGTCGGGCTCTGCCGGTACCCACTGTCCGTCTATGCACAAGTCCAAACGCATTGCTTCCCTAGAAATGGGCAGCTCCGTAGGACCTGTCATTTGGTACAGAGCGTAGCCAGCCTCCCACTCATCTCCATTCCCCGCCGCGTCCGGAGCGGCGCCGAGCATGTTTACGCTTGCCCCGGCTTGTCCGGGCGGCACGCTCGAGCTCGGCGCGGCTGCGGGTGGGGTGGGGCGGCTTTGCCCCTGATGTTGTTGTTGTTGTGCCCACTGCTGGGCTTTGCTTTTTTCGTCACGCTTCCGTGTGATGCAAGCTGACAAGATATGCCCTACCTTCTTACAATAGTCGCAAGTAGCGGTTATAAACACGCACGTGTGCGGGCTGTGATCTCCATCGCACCTATGACAGGGCTTGCGGGACCGCGCCGCCGGATTCTGCTGTGCTGGCGCTTGCTGTTGCTGTTGGTGTTGACGCGCCGGGCTGTGGCCGCATGTCGGGCAGGGCCCTTTCTTACCGGCCGGCTTGCCGCCGCCTGCTTGAGGCTGCTGCGGTGCCGCGCCGGGCGGCGTAGCTTGTGGCGTCATTTGATCATTTTTTCGCTTTGCCCCTTTGAGGGCTGGCCGCGGGCACGGACCGCGTGCACGCTGGGCTCATGGGCCAGCTGCCCGCTCTCCTCCCGCGCCAGTTCCCACGCGTTCAGCAATAGACTATTCTACTCGACCGCGAGCGAAGAACAAGAAGAATCAC
The DNA here is from genome assembly GCA_030522485.1 of Stenchaetothrips biformis. Taxonomy (NCBI): domain Eukaryota; kingdom Metazoa; phylum Arthropoda; class Insecta; order Thysanoptera; family Thripidae; genus Stenchaetothrips; species Stenchaetothrips biformis. Next base: position 12,840,055 of record CM060100.1, read on the forward strand.
AAAACCGGAAACGGCTGGGAAAAAGAGGGAGTGGGGAGCAGCCGCTAGGTGGCGCGCGCGGAGAGAAGCCCGCCCCCCACTCCCTCTTTTTCCCAGCCGTTTCCGGTTTTGTGATTCTTCTTGTTCTTCGCTCGCGGTCGAGTAGAATAGTCTATTGCAATGCTTTGTCCAATGTCAACTTTTCCTCTTCCATGAGGCGCACCTTGTCCTGCTTGCGGCTTACGCCGCGGACAAGCTGCGACACCATTTCTTTATCAAAAGCGGTGCCAAAGTCACAAAAGGAAGCAAGACGCCGCAACTCAGCAACCCACACTTTCACAGGATTTGACCCTTGCATTTTGTTCCTGAACCGCTCTACACACACGTGTTTTGAATCTTTTGCCCCAAGGTGGGCCCGCAGCGTGGATATCAACTTATCATAACCGACGTCTTTGATTTTGTCAGGGACTACCAAGGACGCGATCAGTTGCACATTTTCCAGCCCGATACGGGCAAGCAACAGAGCCTTCATGTCGTCTGGATGCTCCACTGCCGCTGCTTGCAGGGCAAAGTCCCAAGCGAGCTCATACGTTTCCCAGTGCACCGAACCATCCGTTGGATACTCAGCAAATTTGAAGTGCTGGAGCACCTTGGGATCGGCCCTCGCAGGGCCCGTTTCTTCCTTCGGTGGCATTTTGAACAATAGTTCCAAACAATTGTCCTCTGGAAAAACACGCCACCAGCCAAAAAAGAGTTCGGCTTGGCTTTGCCCAGCCCCGCTTACTGGGGCAGTGTCCGCACACGTGGTGCCGGCCTGCTGGCTGCACCGGCCCGCATTTGACGGTCGGCGTGCCGGCAGAGTCGGTTCACAAACACACAGTACAGAAACACTTCATTTCCCTTAGGGACTTACTTGACAGTGCCCGGTACCGCTCGTCGAACTCCTCGTCGCCAAATGTTATGTCCTGATGATGTTACTGGATGTGGTTCAATAGTCGGGAAGATAAGGAAACACAAGTAGCCGTAGCCGAGTCCGGATTGCAAGTGTCAGCCAGCGGGCTGCCCTGGAGGAGCGAGGGTGTAGTTTCCGGTATAGCCGCCAGTGGCGCTAGTGGGTCTGACAGTAGATTATGGTGCCGACTTTGGGCCAACAACGATTCTAGTTTGACGGACACTACACTAACCATGATAAATTTTTTTAATTGGGTGTTGTGTTTTCCTTTGTAGAATTGTCATGTCATCTTACGGAATCTTGATCTGAAACCATACACTAAGTACCAGGAGTTGAAAATTGGTGAAGATCAGATCATCAGTAAGAGGCCTGTTGTGCTTTCCTTGTTTGATGGCATATCCAGCGGTCTGGTAGCCCTCCGACAAATTGGAATAATACCAGAATGTTACTATTCTTCGGAAATAGATGAGCACTGCAAGGCAATACAGAGATTCAATTTTGGTAATGATACAGTCCAGTTGGGAGATATCAGGGCTCTAGATTTCCCAAAGTTGAAAGAACTCGGACCCATAGATTTACTTTTTGGGGGCAGGTGAGATTACCTGAAACAACGGTTTTTGAAGTAAAAATTTGTGTGAGTTAAAACAATTGACTGTTTCAGTCCCTGTAATGATTTTTCTGGTGCCAATCCTGCACGCAAAGGACTGAATGGTGAAACACAATTGTGGTAACAACATATACCAGTTAGTTTGTAGCCTGATTAATCACTGTGACTCTTTCTTTTGTCTGCAGATGAAACGGGAAGTGGAATTATGTTTTATGAGTTTCTAAGAGTACACCTATATTTTCAGTATCAGGCCTATCTTCACAAAAGGACTGAGAAATATAAATGGTTCTTTGAGAATGTCTCTTCCATGTCTGTCAACATTAAACATGAAATTTCAAAGTAATTTGATTTCTTTATTTGTGAATACCTGTAGTTTGTCAATAAATTGTTTATCACAAATGTATTTTTGGCATTTAAGGTACCTTGGGTGTGAACCGATCAAATTGTGTGCGTCCCAGTTTACAGGAATGAAGAAGGAACGGTAAGTCTGCTAAAAACTGATATAAACTGCACTGAATAACTAAGCTTTTAATGAAAACATGTCACTGTTCGCAGGTTTTTCTGGACAAACATTCATTTTACTAAGGTAATGTAGCTTCATTCAAGTAATTAAAAAAAACTGCGACAAGATACTGTTTTTCAGTGTCTTATGACTTGCATTTCAGGAACAGATAGTTGCATTGCAGACGTCAAGGTCAGAAACAGAGGAGAATCTGCAAAACTACCTTTGCGGATCAGGCAGAATAGCACAAGTCAAACTCCTTCCAACCTTCACTTCTAATCTCACAAACCTGTCTAAAGGTATGTTTTGCCAAAGTGCACTGATCCTGTTTTATTGTGAATGTCATTAACTTTTGTCCGTGTGCCATTCCAATGCTTAGGTGGACGTCTCCCAGTGATTGACAATGATCAAAGGGCTGGATACCCCTTTTATTCAGAAATTGAAAATTTGATGGGCCTACCAGTCAATTTCACATCTGGCCCTAACACACCACTTCATGTAAGGAAGAGGGTTTTGGCTAACACTTGGGATGTGCACACCATCAAAAGCCTTCTCCAGCCCCTGACTCAAGTCTTAGCATTGCCTTAGTGTGTAATTTCTCATTTCTTAAGCAACTAAATGCCTTATTATTGTGAATTCTCTCATTGTTCAAAGACTGTGGCTCTTAAAGGGATGAAGGCTTCCTTCTACATTAATGTGCTTATACATTAAGTTTCAGAAATGACAGTTATTTCTTTGTTCAAAGCATAAGGGTTCAAATGACAAAGGAAGCAGTCATAATTAAGTGAACTGCAGTTACCGAAGTGCCCTTGAAATACAGAGGTCTGAAAACGTTCTGGACTGGACTACGACTTATAGTTGTTCACGCTAGTTATTTAGTATCTTCTTGAAGTGGTTTTTTTTGATAACCATTATTATTTGCAACATAAATTTTAGACTGCTCCTTTGCAAGTTGCTTCATTTCTCAACAGGTCAAAGGAATACGCTCAAAATGGCACAAGAGTAATGGCTGAGAGTTAGATTAGAGATAATGAGCACACTCGGTGACTAGTGTTTGCAACTTCAAACAAAAAAAGATTAGATTGAACATGAAGTAGGCTTAGTTCTTCCAATAAACCTTTCAGACAAATGCAGGGCACTGTAGTCATGGAAAGGTGGTTTCAGGACTCACCTTGTACTGCATATAAGTTAATGAATCGCAGCGCAATACCAGGCGAGGCAGCACCTCTTCAGTAGTCGTCTCAGCTGTCTATGTCACCTTCAATCAATCTTCTTTACGATGCAAAATGAGGAGGATGGCAGTCAAGAATCTTTGCAGAAAAGCACGAAGAAGCTGGAGACGGTTAGTGGAGACTGCTGTTGCAGAGTGGAATTGAAGCAGCGAGGACTGCATCTTCCATACCAGCAGGTAGAAGTTGGCCTAAAGAGTCTTGTTTGAGACCTGCAACACACATAAACAAAGTATCATTACAGCACAGGGAAGCCGCATTGCTTGGATGAAATAAATAGGGATGGAAAAAGAAAACATTTGTTTCTAATTGCCCATGCACTAGAACCAGTGCAATTAATTTCAATTCTTAACTTGGCATTCTAATAAATCATGTAGTGAACAGACAACGAAACATGTCAGGCAGTCACAGTAGTATTAAGGAGGCTAGACGTCTTGTTGCACAGCTTCAATGAAAATAAAAACCTACGTTTATGATACAGAAAGGCCAAAGCTGTGAGAAGGTAAGTGATCAAATATCACAGATTCAAGAGCAACAAGCAGTCATTTTGGCTGAAGATAAAGAAAAATTGGTCTGCCTTAATGGTTACCATTTCAACATATTGCACAAACAGAAATATTTTAAAACCAATGTAATACTGGAATTCAGTGCAGGTTCAAAGGATTACCTTTCAATGCAATGACAGCAGACCCAGCTGCAAGAAGAATAACACAACAGGCAGCCAGAATCGAACAGCTGAACCAGCACACCGATTCCTTCTCTAATACTGCAACAAACAGAAGACATAATAGGAAAGGAAGAAAACAGCATGGAAACTCATCTATACAAATGACGTTGATTCAGCTCTAAAAGGTTGACAAGGAAATAACCAAAAGACATCTTGTAGTAACATGCAAAACTTCAAAAGGAAAATGAGCAATGAACAAGATGAAAACAACTTGTATTCAGTGGGCAAACATTAGCATTAGCAAAAAAAGATAACTGGATTGAGTGACATAATAAAAAGGTGCAAATACTTAAAATATAAAAATAAGGAACCTATTTTCCAATTTCAGTGCATTGAAATGTAACTTACTGCAAATCTGGACCAAGTGTTGCAACTCTTACCTATTTATGCAAACAGCAGCCGGAGCATCCACTAGCAGCATAGGTCATGGCCAGAATGCAGTCATCAAAAATGCTAACAGAGGCCTTCTGGTGGAGCTGCAATAAACAGACACAAAATATGAAGAAACAGCAACGACATGTTTTAGACAGAGACAGTGAATGAAGAAAACACAGAGACAAAATTTAAAAGCAAAG
>CM060100.1:12845625-12890625 GCA_030522485.1 Stenchaetothrips biformis
AACTTGGTTTTGTTGCTTGGATGTCTGTATTGGCTCTGTCTTCGCATTGTGAAGCGTGTTTCTTTACATGTGCTCTGTCTGCTCTTCGACTCAAACAGATTATGTAAATGTTGACCCCTTGCCCCCTACCTTCATTTGTGCCTTGGATATCGTATGTCTGTTAGTGTTGTTTTACTTTAACAGCCTTTTTGGTTTGCTTTTCCATACTTGATACAAGATATAATAATTGAACTGTCTTGCAATAGCTAGTGAACTTGTGTCTCTTTTGTATCTATGTGATCAATATTCAGAATATGTTGGAGTTACAGAAACTATTGCCTGTTTAACCTGGTTCATGTCCTTTGTTTTTTAAACTGTGCACAGTGAAAATGCTCTTTCGTACAACAGTCTTTCCTTGTTAAACTTTAGATCGTCCCTTTGCTCCTTTCAATACTGTGGAACTGTTCTCTTTTAGTCTTCTTCATTGGTGCCTGTTCTTGGGGGGGGGGGTTTTTTTTTTGCCTGTACAACTTTTTATTGTTTTGGCATTACTATTGTTGTTGCATTGCTGAATTGCTTTCTTTGAACTGTTTTGGCTGCTTTCTCATTGCTTACATTTTGTGTATTGTCTTGACTCTGTGTAGTGGTTGTCGATCTTTTCTGGTCCTTGTTGGTTATCGGTTAATAATTGGTTTCAGTACCATTCCAGTTTCCGTGCCTGACCGCATGGATGAAGGAGCAAGGAGAGAAAGCTAGGATGTACCTGGCACTAGGCCTAAAAGAGGGAGCGGTATTTTTTTTCAGTTTTTTTCTTCCAGGTATAGGTTTGGAGGGTGATTGTTGTTCTAGGCTAATCTAAAAAGTAAATGCTGGCTTCACTGAATCATAATTATTATTGATTGCACCAGTGTACTTGTGGGTTCTGCTTTTGACTTACCTATGTGTCTGAATGTGAATAGTCTTGTGGTGTTCGTTGTTTCTGTAGAGTTCAGTGTGGTCAATATGATTGCAAGTCAATCTCCGTTTTCCCATTTTTGCCTCTTATTTTTTCATTGCTATGGAATGCATTTTGTGATGTGTTAAGTTTGTCTATCGTTAGAGTGTTATTGCAATCCTAATCCTCAAGTGTCCTGGCTTTGGTGAGTGAGTTTTATTGTACCTTATTCCCCTACAGAATCAGTTCTTGCCTTGTGAATTATTCTTCTTTTTTTTTAGCAGCTCACTTCCCCCCGTTTTTCTTGCCCTTTTTAGATGCTTTTTGCCGCCCCCCGCTTATTCCTCTTTCTTTTTCTTGCCTTTCTCTGGGGGAAATTCTACAAGCTTTTAAGTACATTGAACTTGCATTGCTTACTGTGCCTTGTCTTATCTTTTTGTGTATTGTAGATTTGTTAGCAACTTGTCCATGAACCTCTTCTGCTGTTCTTACTTTCCTCCTTGCACCATTACTTAAATTAATTTATTCATGCTTCTTGTTTGTGTTTTAATTTTGCTTCAGTTTCATGACGCAGTTTCATAAATTTTATTCATACCTTGCTTGTTCCATACATTCAAGTCTATTGGGGCTTATTATTGTAAATGCTTTTGCTGCTAATGGCTCATGTTATAAATGTCTGTTTTTATTTTTAATTTTACTGCTTCTGTGAATTCTGTCATTGTTGCTGTAAGGAGCCATTGTCCTTTTGACACATATTATCTTCTTAAAAAGTGTTTTCTTTCATCACATCCTAATGTGTGCCTAATCATTATGCTTTCATTTGGGCACTTGCCTCCCATCCAGCCCTTTGCCACAGTTTACTTTGGTCGTCGCCTCACTTCTTTCCAACAATGCTGGATGTCAAACTAGAATGAGTGTTGGTCTCATATGAGGAGGGTTGAATTGAGGAAGCAGCAGAAAACCCCCCACACGCTTGGAATTGTTTTCAATGCTGTATTATAATGTGAGTGTCATCACATATTTGTTGTTACAATTAATTTAATATTAACCTTTGTTTTCATTTGGTGTTTATCCTTTTGTAGGTTTTTTTACCTTATTTCGATCCTATGCCTCCCATAATGGACCTTCAAGTCCAACCCAAACCTAGAGGTTTTTGCATTGTTGGATGATGAGGCTGGCACCCAGTTCCAACACTTATCAATTTTTTGGGTAAGTTACAATCTTCCTTTTCATTTTTCTTTTGTCAGGTAGGAATAAAATCTGAGGGAAGCGGTGGTTAATTGTTCAATTATTTTTATTTTTTAAGCTGCTCTATTGAGAGCTGGAAGAAGTGTCTCACAACACAATTCCCTCCCTTGATGACTGGGGCACAGTAAGCCAGAAGAAAGGTCCAGTGTCCTACAATGATTCAGAATGTTGGCACAGGCAACAGAGGAGCTCCTCAATCCTCCTGGTCCCATCAATGCGTCAATTTTTAGATTTCTGAGAGCAGTTGCACACACATTAGAAAACATGGTACAGTATCTGATTTAGGAAGTTAGAGCAAGGAAAACCAGCCAATGATGTATTTTTTTCAACCGTTTTTTCTTTTTCTGTTGATGCTCTTAATATTTTTGTGCCTTTGTCTTGTTTAACTACCAGGAAGAAATTCATTTGAAAAACTCTCATTAGATCCTTGGTTTATGGAACTTACCACATTCTCCCTTCTAGGCTGAAGTAATTTGATTAAAAAATGACGGAATCCACAACCTCCTGTTACCAGAGGAGGTGGAGGACTTCCTTTATGTGGAATCTAAAAAACTATTGATTGCATAGTCCAAATAGGTTATTCTTAAAATCTATTTCATTCAGATGCTTGGATCCAGAGATGAGGGTTCTTGTAAGAAAGAAGTTGCCCTTCAGTTTATTGGTGTCAAGGATTTGACATGCTTCTGTTTTTCTGTGGTTTCTGTTGCCCACCATGTATCAGAATTTGATCTCTTTTTTTTTCTTTTAAGATAATATTGCCACTTTCAGTCTCTCCTCTTTTGGGATACTCTCTTCCATGCTGAAAGCTGATGTGTGTTGTATTATTGTAATCAAATTTTTTAATAAAAAATCTTTAACTCAAAAGTAATTTCCTGTCAAGGAATGAAATATTTGTCATTATTTGTTGTTTGGAAACCCCAACCCCCGCCCGTCAATGTACAGGCAATCTCCCTAGTTTTGCCTGAAATTTGATTGTTTCTTTTTAATATCCTTCCATTAAATTTTATACAATGCATTATTACTGGTAATCTTTGGAAACAGTGAAGACTAACAGGGAAGCTATGTGTAAGGTAGCAGTAACATTTATTAACGGTTGTCCAAGAGGACAAACAAGAATTAAACACAGAATTGTGGGGCATCGCACAGCAGTGGAATGAAAAATACTATTTTAATTATGACCATCACCTCCATGTTATTCCATCAAAACAATTATACCATCACTCCATGTAACTCCATCAAAATAAACACTGACCAAAAAAATACAATGTGTGCCACAAAAAATAAATAGATTATACTTCATCACGATTGGAAGGCAATGCGGTTACATTATAAACTCAGGTGTAGCAAAGAAAATAGGAAATGAGTCATTACAGCTAAAAGAGTTCTCTCCCTCTTACCCCCATTATTTGCTATTACACAGTTCAGAAGAGTAAGAAAATAAAGTTTACTTATACAACAGTTTAATGTCAGTACAATGATTTTAGTTCATAAACCAGATTGGACCAAGGCATCACTTTTGCCATTTATGTTAAAAGAAAAACAGGGCCTGGAGGACAGTCTTTAGTGGTTACTCAGTTTCAGTTTTGCATACTAGCCGAGACCAAGACCATGAAACCAATCCCAACATGGTCCATTATATAACACTCATTTTCCAAAGTCTGTGCGCTATTGAAAGGAACAGAGAAAATAATAGGAGATGATAACCATGAGAACTCTAGCCGCCCACATAAAAGTTCCCAACCAGTACTAAATAAATCTGCATAATAAAAAAAAACAGTGTCGATAAGCCTTGGCGTCTAACCGAGTAATAGAAAAAGGCCAAGATTGTCAAGGCTGCTAACTGGTAGGTAGCACAAGGCGGAAATGGGCTTGAATGTAACCTTAAGATTGGCCTTTCTATATCCAACTGCAGTGAGGTTGCAGTTTAAATACAGTAGCTTCAGACTGAATTAAGGTAAATGATTTGCTAGCAAACAGGGGAAAGACTCTCATGACTAAAATGATATGTTGTCTCCAGAATTTAACCATTCACATCAACTGCTAAATATATCCAAGAGTTCAGATACAAATAAATTAATGAATGAACAAACTTAACTGAACATCTTAAAGATTGCTTGAAAAGGACATATGAACAAATTTAATAAGGAAGATCTACTGAAAGTAGGACACTCCTCACAGTAAAAATTACAAGATTAAAAAGAAATGTCACTTTTCTCACTGTAAAAGCATAAAGATTTGATGATTATTTTAAAAATAGCATGTGAAAATGTAAGCTATGCCACGGGCATTTAAAAACAATACATTTTGTGTTTTAGATGCCGACTATACCATGCGCAAGTATACTACAGCAAAGTACAAATAGTTTCAAAATGAAACCGTCAATCTCAAAAGAAACCCAAATTACGTAAAGGAAAATAATTTCAAAGAGCACAGAGATACTGTTACTTTCTTGATGAGAGGTGACTTTGTCCTCAGTCTTCATAATGCAGCCATTTATTCAGAACATTGCAAAAGGAAAGAGAACCTCCATTTGGAGGGAAGGAGCAACTTTGGTGCTTTAAAAGCAAGTCTACAGCTAAAGAAGATAGAAAGTTAAATGTTAGTGTATGCAAGACAAGACCGCACAGTTCATAAATAAATTGATTTACTAACCAAAAGTTTTTACTTCTTCAAGAAATATCTTCCTTGCTTCCTTTCAATGAAAAAGAATGGGGATCATTCTCAGTAGTTCCATCACACAAAAACATCCATCACGAGCTATAGAGAAAACTCAAAGTGAGAAACAGTCTGGAGAAGCAGACCACAGCAGAACTGCAGAAGATAAATCGTACAAGAGAGTTAGTTAAATGTATTACAAACACTTACTTAACAATCAGTAAAAGAGGGAACTTACAGATGTGACAGGTTTAATGTTTCTTTCAGGGAGCACAGTTTAGAAGCCAAACTAATACCGTGATAAGGAAACCTGAAACATCAAAGGAGGGTTCATTTTTATTTTCTTTACAAACATCTTCATCAATACATAATAATTTAATATGCAAAAGATGAAACAAACCGTATGGTATTGCTAAATTTGTTGCTGTGGGGAGTGAAACAAGTTCCAGCCATTGAAATGTTCCATCCTTCTTGATTGCTTCTTACACCACAGAAAAACCTGCAGAAAACCAATAAACATGTTTGTGAGTTCACAAAAATAACTCAGAGTGAAAATACGGTAAAATAAAACATATCCTTCACATAATAAAAGGTGATACAGACAAAATATACATGTTCATAAGACTGTAGAAGGTCCAAAACAAAGGGATTCAGGTATACTGAGACCACTCACACCTAATTTAAGGGCATTGAATCAAGCAAAATATGCAGGCAGTGCCACAGGTTCCGTTCATTAACCGTAACCATTAGTCTTGATGATGGAGTAACAACAGTATCATTGAACTGACAGGGCTAGCAAACACGGCCGACAATAGCTACACAATTTACCTTGAAGCATCAATCATCCTGGGGCAATGAGGATCACGGCCTGAGAAAATGTGACAGGCATAGCTCCAGTCCAGTCCAAAGTTGACAACTCCTGTGATGACCTTGGGGTTAGGATCGGCATGGGGGGCGGGACACCGGGGCCGGGGCAGCGACAGGCGGACAGGCTACATGCTGCAGGCCTCCGAGAACAAAATCGTGGTCCTGCAACAAGAAAGGCGGTTAAAACTGATGCATTTGTAAACCTGGAGAAGGCTGGAAAAACAGGTTGGATGCGCCTTGCGCACCGGGATTCATGGACACGCGCACTACGCCATGGTGCGATTTTTGTCACAGACGGAAGCTCACTACGTGGAAGGCACGACACTTGAAGTGGCTTCGTGTACGAACTTGGACAAAACTACAAATCTAGTGGTAGACCGGCGTTGGAACCCAGCAGAGGGAATGGATGAAGCGGACAAAACAGCGTCGGTATGAGAAATATTGACTAGGGTGCTAGGGGTGGGTGGTCGGGTGGGGACTAGGGCTAGGAGGGGAAGGGGGTGATGAGGGAAGGTGCCGAGTCGGAATGGTCGCCTACCTATCGGGCGCTAGCAAGCGCGCAGCAAAGATTGCCTACCTCTCGGGTGCATTTGGGCGCGCTGGTCACCTGGGTTGCTTAGGTTACTCCGAGCCCTAATCAAGGCCACTTTTTGACCCCTCGCTCCCCCGCGTGCTCAGGGAAACCTTCCTATGCATAAAATACGTCACGCGTTTTGGGGGAGGTGGGGATCTGGCGAAATGTGACAAGTTGTGACGCTGAGGGGGGTAGGGGTGTCGGGTCTAGTGACGTGTTATCCAAAATTGCGTCTTTTTTCTCCGCCATTATTAGAATTTTTAAGTACCTTTGATTACTGCGCTGTTTCACGTTACCTCTCGAAAAACGTCACGTAGGGGGAGGGGGGTCAGCTGGATGTGACGAGTTTGTTACAAGGGAGAGGTGGGGGATCTAAAATCACCTGAAAACGCGTGACGTATTATGTGAACAACCCCTAAGACCGTGCCCAATCACAGATCGCCCTCCCCCCCTTCCCCTCCAAACCGGGCACACAGTAAATGGACCTACCCTTTGCTGGGACGTCCCTACAAAGGAGTTGCTGGTGCTGACGTCTTGTCTGGCCATGGTGTAGCGTCAAGACTGCGTCCTGGCTCCACGGTCGATCCTCGCTGTCAAGCTGATGGCAAGCACCAGGCAGTGCGTGCGCCGTCCCCTGAAACAGTGTAGAGGGTTCTGAAAGCATCGCAGTCTTGATCGTGGTAAAGCCTCTAGTGCAACCAAGCAGTGCGAAAGGGCATAACGGTGCAAAACCTCCGCGAGGCTGCAAGCGGGAAGGGTAAAATATACCAGTTTCTCTTTACACGGGATTCGAACCATGGACTGCAGAGCAGTGATATTTTACAGTCCGCGGTTTACAGACCGTTCTTAGAGAGTAGCGGCGTACCCCTTCCTCGGGCATCGCTCTCAAGCCCGCCTTGCTCCTCGATGCAACCACCGCGGGTGCATCGAGGTGCACAGCACAAGCAGACCCGACACGAGGTTCAACGCATCACCACGTAAGGTACATAGCACAAAAAGCAGGGGACATCGCATACGGTTTACCTTGGCTGCTACGCAGGCAGGGGTGAGTCGAATGATCGAGGTGGAATGCCGCGTGGCGCGCGAAATCAACGAGACGTTTCACTTTTACCACGTGCGGAACTGACCTGGACTGCTGGTCTCACCAACGCATCGCGCGCCCCCGAAGCACAGATAGCTTTCTTGTGCATCGAAGGGCTGGCCTGCAGCCCAGGGACTCGAATACGGATGCGCCGGGAGAGGAGTACCTGTACCCAATTACAGATAACGTGTTTCCGAACCTTTCATTGGGACTACGATATGGACGAACCGCGCGAGACACAAAAACTCTGATACGAGCGCATCCTCTGGCAACCATATGCAGCAGCAACGGCATCATGCCATCGAGCACCGCACTCATCTGCCTAAACATACACAAGACAGGAGAACGGCTCCAGTGAAAACCACACTTTCAACGAGACGGTTCCGCATCACACACTATGCTCACCCGAGGCCTCGACGGTGGCCTCGACGGCGGCCTCGACGGCGGCCTCGACGGCGGCCTCGACGGCGGCCTCGACGGCGGCCTCGACGGCGGCCTCGACGGCGGCCTCGACGGCGGCCTCGACGGCGGCCTCGACGGCGGCCTCGACGGCGGCCTCGACGGCGGCCTCGACGGCGGCCTCGACGGCGGCCTCGACGGCGGCCTCGACGGCGGCCTCGACGGCGGCCTCGACGGCGGCCTCGACGGCGGCCTCGACGGCGGCCTCGACGGCGGCCTCGACGGCGACGTAGCAGGCACGTCCGATGTCAACGATCATTCGGTGTGCCGGTGACCGGAAGCCGATTCGTTCGGCCGACTTCACGCCTACCTGGTGGTCGTCCAATACGCCGGTCTTAGCCTATTGGGAGTCCACATTTTGGCAACCCTCAGGCCAACCTCTCCGAGCAAAGACCTCCACGACATGAGGTGGGGGGCGCGGCTTCTCCGGTTCGGCGCTGCCTTTGAGCAAGGGTTTTCCCTCCATGCAGTCGTCCTGCAATCCGCGATAGCGACCCTCCCGCCGGGCCGCGGGGTGTCCTCGAAAGGTGCGTGTCGCATATCGGTTCTCCCGCAACAAGGTGCACGACACCGCCTCTCTTGGAGCACGGCGGCACTGGTCACCTCGTCGACCTTGGCGCGGCACGCTGCGTGGACGCCTAAAGCAAGGGCCACGTCGAGTTTCCCGACTTCAACGACGCCGCTGCCCTCGTGGCGAACGCACTGCCGCGCTGCAGCGGAGCGACGGCAAGCACCTTTCTTCCCACAGCCCCGCCGCCTCCGTCTCACTGCCTGACTTCCCCGGGGACTTCCCCCGCGCAATTCGGTGTGCACTGGGTCTTCTTTCCCCGGTTTCTACACTCTGACCAGAAAACGAAGAGCCCTGGGTCCTCGCGGTCGAGGGCTACCTGCAATGCTAGCCAAGGCGGCAGATGCCATAAACCGCGAGAACTCAGGGCTCTTCGCTTTCTGGTCAGAGTATAGGCTGTCGCACTGGATTTCCGTCACACTTTTGCCACGTCCCTTTGGCTGGGCATAGAAGGGGTCCCGTATAGAAGCTATACTATGCCATCAACAACCCCTCAACAACCTGCGCTGGCCGCCGGCACCACCATTCATCGGTGTACTGTACCCTGCTCTCGGGACGATAGAGGTGTAATTCTTAGAGGTAATGTGCATAGGGAATAAGAGGTGTATTTCTTAGAGGTAATGTGCATAGGGAATAAGTAGAGGTTTATCTCGTAGAGGTAAATGCACAGTGTATTTTGTAGAGGTATCTGAGTCGGAGAAACAGTAGACGTGAATTGAAGCAATTACATCTACGTTAATTAGACGTAATTTACTAACGTGCTGTAGAGGTATCTGACTCTCTTGCACAGTATAGAACATTTACCTCTACGTCGTAGGAGACAATCTTTTAGAAGTAAAACTACTCGAAAAAGTTTAGAAGAAAATCACAAAGTCAATTGAATTTCATCTATTTCTAAATAGAGGCGTTTTCAGTAGAGGTACCGGGCCGCCCCCTATGTTACTAGATTTAAACGCTGTACGTGTGTACGTTATGCACACAGTGCTAGTGATCCATAAGAATGCGGAACACTTGCAGAGGTGAGAGGTCATTAAACGTAAACAGTGCATCCAGAATGCCTGCCGGGGGGCTGCATGTTGCCGGTGTTTCTGGCACTAGTAACATTAGTGCTGCTCCATGTTATAAAAAGCGTAGTTAGCGCTGGTCTGGTTAGCCAGCCCTCACCCCTTTGCCATGGTCAGAAAATGTTTAATAGAGCGATAAGAAAATGGCATGCGACGAATCACACCCTAGTTTCGCCAAGACGAGCGCCCGCCGCCCGCAGCAAGTTGGGTAGGCAAACCCGCTAAACGCGCATACCCAGCGGGTTGCCTACCAACTTCATTGCAGGGGTCTGACAAAACTAAGAGAGGTGTGAGCTTTTTTAAGCCCGCGGGCAGAACACCACAAATAAGCTTTGGATAAGAATGGGTGCAAATGAACAGCTTCTGGGAAGATAAAAACCTTTAAAAAACCATAAACCAGGCGAGAGTGGTGACGCTAATGACTCACCCCCTGTACGTTAGGGTTTAGAGAGAGAGAGAACGATGCTGCACGAGTGAAGCTTTAGATACGTTACGTACACTTGAGACAAGCCGACGCGTGAACAAGTTCCAGTGCCAACACTAGTATCACTCAACACGTAACTCACCTGTTTTGTTAGGTCCTACCTTTCCCTCCCCATCCGTTGCGATTTGGGAAATCGGAAAATATCCGTAAACTGTAAGCCTCACTGTGCGACGCTCGTGTTCCGGCGCGTGTCTGCAGAGGCAGCTTGAGGGAGGGGCTATGCCTCACGTGAAAACCGGCACGTTTCCGCCTTCAGGCACCCCTCCCCCGCTCCCTCTCTACTCTTTTTCGGATGCGCCGGTTCTGTTGGCGGTTAAGAAATAAAGCCCTCTGCAGCAGAACCAAATGGCCTCCAGAGGTTTCTCGTGGGCCTGTCTAAGAAGATAACCGCAAAATGCCACACCTCACGCCTTCACACTAGCGGCAAAGCGCGGCGTTCCTGCACGTGGCCATGAAGGTCCTGCTGCACCACGAACACTTGCAGCAGGACCAATAAACTGTTATACATGGCGTAGCGTGCATAGACTGCGACGCACCAATTAAAAAGAACAAACATCAAATACGTTGAAAGGAAAATAATCGCACGAAATCATAATTTTCATTGTATTGCCGCGGGGCTCAGGGTGGGGCTCTGGACGGGGTTCTAGGTGGGGCTCTGGCTGTCGGGGCTCAAGTCGGGGTCCAAGCTGGGGCTTGGGCTCGGACGACCGGGGCTCGAGTCGGGGTCCAGGTCTGGGCTCTGATATCAGGCTCGAGTCG
Organism: Stenchaetothrips biformis; assembly: GCA_030522485.1. Classification (NCBI taxonomy): domain Eukaryota; kingdom Metazoa; phylum Arthropoda; class Insecta; order Thysanoptera; family Thripidae; genus Stenchaetothrips; species Stenchaetothrips biformis. The sequence continues at coordinate 12,856,298 of CM060100.1, forward strand.
GGGACCGAGTCGGGGCCCGGGTCGGGGCGCAAGTCGGGACTCGGCTTGGGGCATGGGTCATGGGTCGCCGGGGCTCCAACAGGACGGGGCTTATGTCGACCCTACCCAGGTCTGAAACTTTTAGTTGCGAGTTTTGACGCGGATAAAATTTTTAAACTTTTAACGGGTTTTAAGGTTTTCTGTTTTTTTTTTTACCTATTTTTGCGCCCCAAATTCATGTCAATGCTTCTTAAATAATTTTGTTTTTAAACTTACCTAAAGTCTTTAGGGGCAGTAGCGCCATTAATTTAAAAATAAATAAATCGATATTTTGTTTTTTACCTAGAATTGGTGTTGAGACAACCCTCTTTAACATCTGACAAGCCTTTGCCCAAATTCGTTACCGTTTACCCTCCAGAGCCATTTATGTAAATCTTTTAACACAGGTTGGGTGAGGCAACTCATTTTTAGGGCTGTTTTTCCACATTGTTGATTTTTAGAGCTTGCGCTACATGCGTGCCGTTATTGAAATAATGGGAGTTCGACTGCTCAGCATTCACAGGGTAGTTATCAGTGGGAGAGGTCGAACACTTTATTGCTGCCAAAATCCAGGTATTTAACGTTGGACATCTGACTAGAGTCACCAATATCAGACAGGGGCATTTTTGAACTAATGCATTTGCTTTACATTATTTCTCAACGATTTGTACTCAAGTAATTTGGCATCCTCTATTGATTTAAGATACTTTTTAACCCATACCCACGCTTAAAACGTTGGACAGTTTACCCTACGTCATCCAGCGCATGCCTATGCCTGTCACACTCTTGGCTTTGCCAAAACCAAGGATGCCCAAATGTTGTTTTTTTTTTTTTATAATTTTTCTCAATCAGGCATCCTCTTTGAGGTTTGCCATCGAATTTAAGAGCTGCTTGGCGCCATGCTTATTGCATCCTTGACCAGCGGACTGTTTGTTTCCTACCCTGCAGGGCTGGGCAAACATGTCGTGTCGTGTAGTCGTCAGCTATGCCCCTTGTGCCGGCGGGCGCACCAGTCTTTTCTCTCTCTCTCTCTCTCTCTCTCTCTCTCTCTCTCTCTCTCTCTCTCTCTCTCTCTCTCTCTCTCTCTCTTTCTCTCTCTCTTTCTCTCTCTCTCTCTCTTTCTCTCTCTCCTTCTCTCTCTCTCATATGCAGATACTTGTGGGTGCGAGAGACGCGGTAACGGGGCACTCGGGAGGGCAGGGGTCGCCGGTGTTGACGCGGCACTCACCGCCCATGATCCTCCTCGTGCTGCTGCTGCCGCTGTCCGCGGGACACCGCCCGGCACCCGGCGGCACGCCGAAGGCTGAAGGCAAGGATCCACGGGTGTTCGTGCTCACATCAGTCGTTCAGACAACATGCTATTCGCCAAATCTCTGCGATTTTTAAGTGTTACATCACTGTCAGGAATCCTTGCGGAATAAATAACGTGATTCTCCTCTGAACAACCAAACGTGGTCTACTCCGCACCACAGATGCGGTCGTGCCATTTTGCCTCCATCAGTTGGTGCAGTAAAGACCACATTTGGTGTGGTCATTCCATAGAATGACCACACCTAACGTGGTGTACACCGCACGAACTGATGTGGGCAAAACGGCACTCTTTTGACCGCATCAGTTGGTCCACGTTTGGTTATTCAGTGTTTCCGAACATCTTTATCTTTCATTTGTTCAAATGAAAGATGTTCAAGATGAACAAAGAAGTTTTTCTCCACAAAGGCTAGGAACTAATATATGACAATGTTGGGAAGTCTTTCGCGGTTTCTCCTTTTTTACCACAATGTCCGGATTTTTGAGCATCTTGACTGGCTGGCGGCTGGCTCGAAGGGTGTCCCACGATTGTTTTTTTTTTTTTCGAGAAAATCAAGGAGCACCGCGCAGATTTTAAAAGAATCGGCCAAAACGTGTTCATCGGTGCTTAGTTCTTGGCTGAGCGATTGGGGGCCATCCATAAAGTACGTCCGAGGTTAAAGGGGGAAGGGCATGAAAAACGGACAGAAACGGACAAGGGTTGGTGGGGAGTTCGCCACGTCCGGACTTGCTGCTAGAAAATGGCATTTTAGCACACCACGACGCGGTCTGCAGACACTTAACTCAGCGTTGACGGAAGCGATTGTGATAGCGCAGCTTTTGACTTCTGATCTTTGACTTTTGACCACAAGAAAAGGCGCAAATTTTGACTATTTTCAGGAGAGTTATGCCAAAATGGACGTCTCAAAAGGAAGGGGGGCCTCTGAAAACGGACAGGGGGCGGAAAAAGGGGTGACGGGGGTCGTTTAAGGGTCAAAAGCAGCGGACTTACTTTATAGATGGCCCCTAGTGAAGCCAGTTACGTCACTGGGGTTGGGGTCATTTGCTGATTCCTTGTGAAAACATACATGAGTAACTTGATGAACCTTGGCTCTAAATACGGTTGCCTTCTTTCCCGGGCCAAAAAAAAAAAAAAAAAAAACGTGAAAAATCGGGAAAACATGGTTTTGACCCATTTTTTGTAGTTTCATCGCCGTCAAATGGCCACATTCGGTTTCTTTGTGAAAAATATATTGAGGTTATTAGGTACGGTATTCGATATATGGTTGCCTACCCCCTAGGACCAGAAGATGCCGCTAAAACAGAAAAAGGTTTTTTTTTCCGTTTTTTTCTATAAGGTTTAATAAAGGCAAAGTATTTTCTAAGACGTACATTTGTTGCTGCATTTCGTAGTGGCGACATTTCTGCTCCTGGGAGGTAGGCAACCATATATCAAATCACGGAACATTACCGTTTGACGGCGATTAAAACTACAAAAAATGGGTCAAAACCATGTTTTTCCGATTTTTAACCGTTTTTCGGCCCTGGAAAAATAGGCAACCGTGTTGTGAGCCAGGGTTCATCAATTTTCTTATGAATGTTTTCACAAAGAATGCAAAAATGACCCTTGACGGTAGTGAAACTACAAAAAAAGGGTCAAAACCATGTTTTTTTCGATTTTTGAAGGTATTTTAGCCCCTGGGGAGTAGGCAACCGTATTTAGAGCCAAGCTACATCATGTACTTAAAGTATTTTTCCACAAGGAATCCGAAAATGACCCTCTGACGGTGGTCAAACTACAAAAACTGGACAAAAAACGATTTGTGACATCATTTTTGGCCCTGGATTGTAGGCAACCTACGTGAAATATAAAAGGCCTTCCTTTCTACTGCAGTTTTGTATCTGGAATCTAACGGGCAGATCGTTTAGGTGATACTACCAACAAAAACGCTGAATTTTTTTTATTTTTTTAAAATTTCTGAGTCTTTATAGGATATTTTGGCCCCTGGAATGAAGGCAAACGGCTTAACCTCGAATGTGATTTCACCACGTTATAGAGGGCACTTTAATAAACAAAATAGTAATTGCAGAATAGAAATCGGATGGAAATTGACAGCACATCCCCGGTTTACCTGCCACAGTGCAATGTGTTCAAAAAGTTAAAACTTTGAACGCCTTGAGCTAGCACTAAAAATTGTCCAAAATTCAAAATCTAAGCACCGATTTTCCTGTTTTGGCCGATTGATTTAAAATCCGCGCGGCGCTCCTTGATTTTCTCTGAAAAAAAAATAAAAATCGTGGGACACCCTACTGGTCCGGCTGCTGGACCAGACGGCCGCCGGCTGAATCCAGCTCTTTCCCGCTCGCACTAGCACAGTGGTTCCCAACCCCGGGGTCGCGACCCCATTTGGGGTCGCGAAAATTTTTTGTGGGGTCGCGAGAAGCTTCCTGGGGTCGCCTGGGGTCTTGAGCTGACGTCTGGTTCAGCCGCAGCCACTGCTCCGGGGCAACGGCCGGTGCATTATTTCCTTATGTGAGGAGAAAAATGGGGTCGCATGGGATCGCGAAGCTTTTGGTCCTGGGGTCGCGAAAAAATTTGGCAGCCATTTTGGGGTCGCGACCCGAAAAAAGCACTGGAAAAACTAAAGCGTAACTCTATGCTTGAGTCAAGCATAGAGTTACGCTTGAAGACGTTACGCTTGAAATGAAGCATACTCTGGAAATTCCCCCATGCATTTAGATAGGGGACATCTTGGTGGATGAGCCTGTTACGCTTGATTTCAAGCGTAAACTAATTACGCTTGAAAACAGAGGGTAACACTACGCTTTAGTTTTACCAGTGAGGTTGAGACCCGCTGCACTACCACGAGACACCATGCGTCTGTCTGTCTCACTCGCCTGTCAGTCGGCGGTCGGCTGGTCAGCAGCAGGGCCAGTCAGCCAACGTACTCAATAGTCCGAACACTGGTTGACGACACAAATCTGATACAGGCAGGCAAGGCGAAGGGTTGGAGTCCACGAGGACGCACAATTCCTACACTCTGGTCAGAGACTTCTTCGTTCCCAGGGAGGTTCATCAGGCGACTTTTGTAGCTTGTTCACAGCGCGGCAAGTATTTTTATTATTCCAATTTCAATTATTTTGGTCTTCTATTACAAGGATTCCGCCCCCCTTCCGGCACACATTCCAACTGGTTTTTAAAAATCAGACAAAAAGGAAAATTTACAGAGAATTTGCTCTTTTGAAAATACGTGGCCTGACGAATTTTTTGGGCAAGTAAAGGTCGTGACGAGGCGATCATAGCCGCTAAACAGTATGGCTGGTTTTGGGACATCTTGTTGGTGAACAATAATACGGTTACAATGCTAATTGTACTTGTAGGCTTTAATCGTTTAAAGAAAGAGCTGCAAGCAGCACATAAAGAGTAAAATTTGTTTGCATTTTTTTTTTTTTTTTGCAGCATAACATAGTTTCCTAATTTTATCGGGAGAGACGATTCGTAGCCTGTGACACTGACAAGTGAGATTCTTTTGGAGAGAGTAAACACAACGAACTGCCCGTGCAGAGTCGCTGGGCCTGGTGAGAGCGCTGCAGTCCGGGCCGAGGCCCATCCGTTGGCAGGCCGGCCCGGCGGTGTCCTTGGCAGCGGGGGGAGCGCGGTCGGCCTGGCGGTGTTCGCCAACCTGTCGTGCGCGGCGGGGGCGGCCAGCCTGGCTGCAGTGCCCACGGTCCGCGCCGCCTGGCTCCTCTGGAGCGCAGAACCCGAGGCGGTCCAGGCGCTGGAGAATCTCAACCTCACTTTCAACGTGGACCTGACGCTGGCCAACGCGGCCCCAGATGGAGAGACGGCGGAGCTGCTCGACTTGCACAAGGTGGGCCCGTCATCACTGTGGAACAGAACGTGGAGTACTCCGCATAAGGCCGAAACTGCCTATGCATTGATAACTTTGCTCTGACTCTGCAAACCCAAGTGTGTACCTGCCACAGGCATGCAGCAAAGATGTGTGTGCCTTGGGACTCGATGAAATGCGTCCTTGAAACACACTTGAGTTTGCAGAGTGCCGTTAACGGGGATAACTAAGGACACTTTTTCGTGTTTTTTTAACGTCAGAGATACAATTCTTGACCGAGGCCTTTGGATCCTAATCATGTTAAAGCTTGAGCACTTGCTCAAAATTTCATGCTTGTCTGGTTCATTTACCTCGAGTATGTCGCTTAGAAACTGCTTCGAAAAAGTTTCCCAAGTTGACCGGGACCGGGGGTAACTTGGGACAGCAGGGAAATACCTAAATAGTAGTGACAATGTCAAGGACCAAGAATTCGGGCCTAGAAGTTCTTATGAGATTTTAATTGGGACTATGAATGTGACTGTTCTTACCTTGTGGTATTGTCAAGGCATTTTCTGCAAAGTAAAAAATATGGATCAGCAGAAGGTAAAACTGCATAACAAGGCATCTCTTTACATCACCGGCACAACATTCCAAGGACAGGTGATTTCAGAAGACGGGTCGGATAGCACCTAAGAGCCTAGGAGCGCAGGGGGTATAATAGAATGACTATGTCCCAAGTTACTTTGTATATCTACGATTTTTGATTAATTTAAGTCTGGGCCAAAGATGGCGTGACTGAAGTCAACACCCTTTTGCGTCCTTTATTGTGGATGTAGGACCCAACTACCCAGGGAGACTTTCCAGCCATATCTGCCTTTGCCGGGCCTTTCGCTCTTTGTACCAGGGTCAACTTGTCAGTGTTTGACATAAATTGTCAAAAAACTCTATTTCCTTATTTGCTGTTTTCTTCATACTCACTGTGATGGTATGCACTATCTCTATCTTTCCGTTTGCACCCTAAAGCCTCTCAAACAAAACCCTGTCGCGGGATTGACGCTACGAGCCCCCACCGCGAGATGGCAGCACCGACAAGTCTGATAGGAGAGACTGTCCCAAGTTACCCCCGTTGACGGTGGTTGTACAGACCCCTCGTACCAAAACCATCCCTACTCGCCTGGGTGCTAGGAGAGACTCGCCGAGACTCAAGAAAACTTTCCTACTCGTCCGGGCGCTAGGAGACTATCTTCTACACAAATCCTATCAAGTTAAGACAGTCTCCCAGCGCCCTGTCAAGTAAGGAAAGTTTTCTGGCGCCCGGGCGAGTTTCGATGATCCCTAGCGCCCGGGCTAGTAAGGATGGTTTCCTTGGGGGTAGGTTAGGTTCGAAGTGTGTGAATGTTCTTGATTCGATAAAAGCTAACAATACAGTTTAAGACTGCACGTGCACTGTTAAAAAAATGACGTAAATTAGCGACGTATAAGTCGGTAATTTCCATGACGACGAGGGCCGTTCTCGAAACGATTCGGTTGGAATTCAACGACTTCAAAATCGTTTTGGTACGAAATGGTCGTAAATTATTTTGCCAGAAAAGTCCGAAAATAGATCGATGGCAGGACGTTACGATTTTGTCGTCAAAATACGATTCGTGTCGAAGATAAACGACCCAAGTCGTTAATTTACGACCGAAATCGTATCATAACGAGATAGGTCGTACCTGTTTGACAATTACAGTGGTAAGATTACGATCGATCGTAAATTTACGATCGAAGTTGTAAATGTACGATGCAGTTCGTAGACTTACGACTGTATATGTTTCAAAACGAACTAAATCGCTATGAAAATTAGCGACAAATTTGTCGTGTATTTTCGGCAGATTTGTATATTTACGACAAAAGTCGCAGATTTACGACAAAAGTCGAAAAATAAATTTGTCATTGGAAAAAGACTTTGTTGTTCTTTGAAATGTCGTTAAGTTACGATTATTTTTAACAGTGTGGTCCTTAAACATAGAGCAGACGCAGAGCACTTAACGTTTACAGTGCGGAGACTGAAAAGACCGCGTTCCGTTGTGTTAACAACGATCGCCGATGCCCCACGCCATGTGTTTGGCACACTAGAAGATGAAATGTGTGCGTAGTACACAGCTGTGGGAGCGTATTTACAAGCACATGACTATAGATTCTTGGCAAGCACACAGCTATTGTATGCTTGGCCAAGCACACTTTTATCCTACCCATTAAAAGGCACACTCCAACTAAGCACACATTTGATCTTGTAGTGCACTCTCAGAACCTTGCGAAAAATGTGTTCCAACGGGTAGTTCGCAAATTGCAAAGAACTTGTTTGCAAGTTGCGAACTAGTGATTTGCAATCCGGATGCGTTCTTTGCATTACGAACTAGCCGGATTCTTTGCAAGTTTACAAACACATCAATTCGTAAGGTTTTGATGAGCGTGCCCTCTCAATGCAGTGTTCTGGTGCCCAAGGTGCAGCCCGGCGCCCCGCTCCTGCGCCGCCCCGCTGGCTGGTGGCGGCGAGACTGCGGCTTGAGCACTCATGCGCTCCTCGAGACAGGCCTTCCACCGTCCGCTCGGCGGGACTTGCAAGGCAGCACGCTGCGAGCCGCCGTCGTGGTGAGAGGAGTCGCTGCGGCTGCGCCACACCTGATTTGCCTGTCTTGGACTCTGTTCTGTTATTTGCAGGGAGTAGAGTCTACGACGCATCACTCCCTTGTAAAAAGGAAAATATATGGGCACTAAATTGACAAAATATATTGCTCAACATGTATTGATGAAATATGTGGAAAAGATAATGAAGCAAGATACTTTTCCGATATAAGAAAAATGTGGAAAATATAGAAACTTCATACATTGCTTCCTATATATAAGCAATGTATTGTGAATAGCTCTATGGTAACGACTTCCTTTCCTATTTTAAAGGAATGCAATTTTCGCTTTGGCAGGGCTTCTGGTAAGGGGCTCGACACCTTCGCATCGCTGAATTTTCGCGCTACGCGCAAAAAAAAAGACGTTTTAAATTTCCGCACTCTTCCAGTTTACTTGTTCGACAGGATTTGTCAAAATTTCCCCGCGACTTAAACGCAAATGAAAGAACCTTTCCCGTGATGAATATATGGCGTAAATATATTTTACAAGATAAAATGATCTTGAGAAATAGCCTCCTTTTTAACATCAAGTGCCAAGGTTTCAAGAAAAGTTACTTGAAAAGTCTGCCCACCTAACCCTGCCTCATCTCACGCCAGGGAATGCATGTGGAGGGAAGGGGGTTGAGTGCACCATGACAGGTGCCGTGTCAGATATTGAGACATATATGTTGCAAAGATAATATTATACACTGGTCGTCAAAATTAGCGCCCCACTTCTGTTTTACACGATTATTTTCTCCTCACTTGACCAAAGTGGTTCAAATTTGGCACAGAGACACCTCAAGGGGTGTCCTTACGATTCTACGAATGGCAAACCTGAAAGCCACTCCAGAGGGGGGAAACCCCCTCGAAAAAAAAGGTGTCAAAATAAGGTTAAAAAAAAGTCAAAAGGGGGCTTTAAAAATTCAATTTTGACTAAATTTATGCAGAGACAGTTTCACTGACCGTATGAAAAACGACTTGCCGGGGGGGGGGGGTCTCGGGCTGAGCCGAAGCGCGATGTCGACGCTCTGCGCTTCGGCTTGGCTTGGCGAGGGTTTTGACATTGTTTGCTCCCTTCTTGTCTAAGTCGGGGGCCGGGAAGGACGTTAAAATCATGTTAACAGGATACAATGAAAAAAAAAAAAGATCGGTTGCTGCAACTTGAAACTTGGTTGCTGTAACCAAGTCGAATTGTTAATTTTCGGGTTGCCAAGTTTCTGGTTATCATTACCAAGTGACTCGGTTACACTGTGTGGGTGAGGGTACCATGTGGACTTGGTAGTCCCATACAAGTCGGTGGTGCTGGGAACTCGGCAGAATCGGCTTTCACAACCCAGTTTTCCGGTTAGGATAACTGTTTCATCATTTAAAATAATAATGAAAATATTGGTTGTACGGCCGCTACTTCCCGTAACGTTACTCCCGACCGTTCTGAGTGCCCCCTAACTGCCCATACCTCATTTGCTGGCCTTTCTCAGCCGGCATATATATATATATATATATATAATTATATATATATATATATTATAATATATATATATATATGGAGCCGCGCCTGGTATTGCGCAAGATAATTTGCAATATATTGAGCAAGATCTAATTATATTGACAATGTATGAAACATATATAGTGTCATATATTGTCAAATATTTTCCATATATTTTCCTTTTTACAAGGGTTCTTAAAACGACGAAAACGAGGGCATTGTAAAATCTACAAAGAGGGTATTATGGAGGAAAATCTTTTGTCAAGAAAGCAGTTCTACTATGCCTTCATTTTCTTTAAAGTTACCAGCGAAATGCTTCGAAGATTGTTGGTGTCAGATTCGTAGAGTAACAGTGGTACAACCGCCTTCTTTTCCAGCTAACCCACACTGAAGTTGACGGCGACCAGGAAGCGCTGCGGCGGACGCTCGAAGACAACAGCAACATCAATTTGGACACACAGGACCCACTTCGGGGTACACTCTGGCCGTCCACTTGGCGGAGATGTACAACTTCACGTGAGTACCACTTAAGGTGCGTTCACGCTCGTTTCTTTTCGATGTCGCGTTGGTGGCGGAGAGTGGCGGACGCGACATTAGCAGACGACGTGCGAGACAAACAAAGAACAAGGGGCCAGCTGGAAATTTTTCGTACGGGGCAGTGGGGGAGGTACAGAGCCCTATCCCGGTGTTGCGAGGACTAGGGCCAATCCATTCTTTTGGAATTAACCCTAGCCGCCTCGAATTCAGTCAAATATGGTGAAAATGTGTAAAAACGGTGGTGCGCGCCTTGCCTGCTGCGGGATCCAGCCGGCCGTGCGGCAGGGCGACGGCGGCGAGCGGCGACGGCTCCAACGCTCCGAGTTGGTGAGTGGTGGGGACTGAGAAGCCGAACGGACGGGAGAGGGGTGGGGGCCAGGGGGAAGCCGAGCACCGGCTCGGATCCCACAGCAGGCGTTTCGTTCGTTTCATCGCATCGTCTCTCTCGCACAGAGCTACGCCCAAATAGGGAAGAGTCTCTCTCTCTCTCTCTCTCTCTCTCTCTCTCTCTCTCTCTCTCTCTCTCTCTCTCTCTCTCTCTCTCTCTCTCTCTCTCTCTCTCTCTATCTCTCTCTCTCGCTGACGACGAGGGTGCGACAGAGACAGAGACACGACGCGTTCCGAAGCCGCGCCGCCGCCGGCCGCTGCAGCCTGGACACGGGCATGCACACCGAGTCCTTGGCCAAACCAGGGCGCCGCGCCCCGCCGCCCCGGACGCAAGCGATGCGTTCTGAGGCCGCGCCGAGGCCGCGCCGAGGCCGCGCCGTGGCCGCGCCGTGGCCGGCCGCTGCAGCCTGGACACGGGCATGCACACCGAGTCCTTGGCCAAACCAGGGCGCCGCGCCCCGCCGCCCCGGACGTAAGCGATGCGTTCTGAGGCTGCGCCGAGGCCGCGCCAATGCCGGCCGCTGCAGCCTGGACACGGGCATGCACACCGAGTCCTTGGCCAAACCAGGGCGCCGCGCCCCGCCGCCCCGGACGTAAGCGATGCGTTCTGAGGCCGCGCCGAGGCCGCGCCGAGGCCGCGCCGCTGCAGCCTGGACACGGGCATGCTCACCGAGTCCTTGGCCAAACCAGGGCGCCGCGCCCCGCCGCCCCGGACGCAAGCGATGCGTTCTGAGGCTGCGCCGAGGCCGGCCGCTGCAGCCGCCACAACTACTTGCACACCACATTCCTGGCCGAGCCGCTGCACCAGACGCAGCGCGAGCATCTCTGGGGCGCTGCGTGGCAGACCGCCGCTTATCCGGCCATGCTCCACTGGTCCCTGGCCATTTAGCAAGCCAGCCGTTTTAAGTCTATTTCGATCTTGGGGAACAAAGTCAAGGTCAGTTTTTTTTTTTTGTATATGTGAATAAATTTTTTGTTTCAATGAGTTTTTATTTGCTGTTCAGAGAGGCGTGGAAAAGAAAAGGATGTTTCTCTCATAAAAGGAAAATTAATAATAAAAAAACTGTCAGGGATGACGGGGCATTGGTGCAGGCCGAGGGCCGTCTACCAACTCCTTCATGCGCCATCTCACGCGCCGCGCCTCTTCCGGGTTGTCCCTTTCCAATGCCTCCAGGCGAAAGTATATGGACATGGCGAAGTGGTAGTTGGGCCCGTTGTTGGCCCGCACAGCGTCGATCATGTTTTGGTCCATGACCCGGAGCTCTTCTAGGAGGCGGCCCTGGCCCTGGATCAAGGCCGGCACGTCCCGGTCGTCGTCTTCCTGCCGTCGACCGCGACGGCAGCCTCCACCGCCCCGACGAGGGGGGTCGTCCTCTGCGGCCTCCTCGTTGTCTAGCTGTTGCCTGCGTTCGGCGCGGCCGCGCTGCAGGGCCTGCTCGCGCTGGCGCTGGCGGTCCAGCACCTAGAGGTGGTGGGCCTCGGCCGCGACCCTTCCTCGTCCTTGACCTCGGTGGGCTCTACCTCCTAGAGACGACAATGTTAAAAAATCGGACCCCTCCTAAGAAAACCATCCTTGCTCGCCCAGGCGCTAGGAGACCATCCCAACTTGCCAGGGCGCTAGAACTATCCTAACTCGGTCGGGCGCTACGAGACTATCCTAACTCCTACACAAACCCTATCAAGTTAGGATAGTCTCCTAGCGCCCGGGCGAGCAAGGATGGTTTACTTAGGATGGGTCGAAATCTGCTTCAAGTACAGACTCAAACTGCAATCATACAATTGCGAGTGAATAGCCTGCGGATAGGAGTGCATCCTGTTCTGTACTGTATGCGTAGGGAAGGCACGGTGGGCCAGAAGTCCGGCGCAGCAGGCTGATTCCGAGAGTCGCTTTCGTCGCTCTGTCTCTCTCGCACTCATTGGGTGTCCCGTAGGTGCGAGAGAGACAGAGCGACGAAAACGACTCCGAATCAGCCCGCTGGCGGCCAAAACTCTCGACGCGTTTTGAGCTCCCAGAGTCGCTAAATGGTACTCGAAGCGAACGTGTGACCCTACTAATGGATTGCATCTCCTTCACGAGCAATACGGTCAGGTTCGAGTAGCGACTCTAGAGCTCAAAACGCGTTTGGGATTTTGACCGCCTCAACCGTTCTTCTGGCCTACTGTGGATGGCGTGGCTCACCTCGCGGGACAGGCGGGCCTGCTGTTTGCTCCACATGCCGCCCCTGCACGTGCACTTGCCGCCGCAGCCCGGCACGGTCCACGTCCTGATGCCGGTACCTGGTCCTCTTCCCACCACGGCCTTCTGCCACCGCCACGGCGGTCTTCCCGTGCGGAACGATCCCGCTGACCCTGCTCCCAGACGTCATCGGGATCGCTCCCCAGGACGTGGGTCACAAGGTTCGGCGGCGACCATCTTTGTGCCGACCCCGACGTGCGCGACCCTGGTGGCGGCGGCGACCCTGATGGCGGCGGCGGCGACCACAGTGGCGAGCGTGCCAGCGGCGAGCGTGCCAGCGGCGAGCGTGCCAGGCGGCGAGCGTGCCAGCGGCGAGCGTGCCGGCGGCGAGCTGGCCGGCGGCGGCGAGCCGGGGGGTGGTGCAGTCCCTAGGGCTGCCGAGGCTCGTGGGGGTAGCAGGCGCCAAGAACCTTGGCTGGAAGGACACCAGCCGCTCGAAGCCCAGTGGACGCTCTGCGGGCGTCGTCGGGCGAAGAGGCGTCAAGAAGCGCGACTGGAAGGGCGCCGGCCGCTCCAGCCCCGCGCGCTGAACTGCACCTGAGCCACCGTTGTTCTGACCGTTGGCCGGCTCTCCGCCCCTGGGGCCGTGGCCCACAGCATGGGAGGCTCTGGAGCGACCGACCGCCTCAAAGCGGCTGGCGTGGCGCCAGGGGGGTCCATCACCATTATGATGGGATGCATGACCGCCTCCTCCACCAGCGCAGCTGCTTCCTAAAAAAGAATTTAAACTTCAGAGTCGCTAAAATGGGACTCGAACCGAACGTGCGACCCTGCCAATGAATTGCTCTGTGAGCAAAAGGTCCATTGGTGGATTCACACGTTTGGTTCGAGTCCTGCTTAGCGACTCTGGAGCTCAAAACGGCGTCTAGAGTTTTGGCCGCCCTGCGCCGTCTTCTGGCCCACTGTGGGGCGTGCTGCCCGGCGTGGCACAGTGGGCCAGAAGACCGCGCAGGCGCCCGAAAAAACACTTACAGTTATTGAAGTAGTCGACGGGAGTCTGGAATGTCCCAGGTTGCATGTGGTGTCCTCGTCCTGGTCGTCGTCACCCAGGAAAGAGAGGTATTTCTCAAGGTAGTACTCGCTGACCTCCTCAGTTAGGTGGAAGTAAAACTTGAGAAAGCCCACCTCGAGTTAGCGCTCTACCTCGAGAAAGTCCACCTCGATTAAGTCCACCTCGAGTTCGAGCTCCATCTCGAGGGCGACCTCGACCGGGCTCTGGAGCTGCCTGCCCACTTCGGCACACAGTGCGGGCCTTCTGGGTCCGACGGCTTGATAAGATGGAGGCCCACGTGGCCTTCGCCTGCGCGGCTGGAAAAACAAGGCGTTTATAAGCATGACCAAGACCAACACGCAGCGCCACGATGGACAGTGGCTCAGAAGACGGCACAGGCGGCGAAAATTCTGGACGCGTTTTGAGCTCCAGAGTCTCTAAATGGGAGTCGCTCGGTTCGAGTCCTTTTTAGCGACCTCTGGAGCTCAAAAACACGTCTAGAGTTTTGGGCGCCTGCGTCGGTGTCGGTCTTGGCCCACTGTGACGCGCCCCACGCGCCCCACGCGCCCCACTGGCACCACGGCGCTTTGAAGTCGATCTGGCGACAGCCATACGCCGTTTCTTGAGGTACATGGCGCGTGGTACTCACTAACGGTACTTACCTGAGAGTCTCTCAATGGCACTTTGCTCTGCAACCTGCGTCCACGCTTGCTCCAGTGCCGTCTTGTCATGGTGTGTGGCGTCCCTGGCGTCCCAAATACATCGATGGCCGCGCACCAATTCAATGATGCGCGTCTTCTGTTCCGTCGTTAAATAACTCAGTTGTGATTGCGATCCCCCCTGTTGTTGTTGTGGCTGCGACATCTTGGATGAACTGAGCCGGCACGCCGCGACTTGCAGGGCAATGTGTACAGTACGCTACGCGGCCGCGACCTCCCCACCACCGCTCCTTGCCTTCTCTCACTGGCTGACCCGGCCCCCCTCCCATGTCGCCGCGGGTCGCGCGGACGCGCCGCTAGGCCGCGGTTGCGCCGCTCGGCGGCACCCGCGCCACCTCCCCCCCCCCCCTTAGAGGGGCAGGCGAGAGGCGCTGATTGGACGACGCGGCGCTATGCCCGTCACTGCCCCTACCCCTACCTCCCCCCCTTCCCACCCCCGCCTTTATTGCGCAACCAGCCAGCGGGCCGGTTGAAGCGTGTCGGCTCATTCGATGTGCCGCGTGTGTTATGACAATGTACGTGACCTGTGCGTTGAGCCTGTGTGATTTTGCTGTGAACCTGCGCGTGTGTACGTTACACCTGTCTGCTTGTGCACCGAACCTGCCTTGATAATGGACGCTGCACCCCACATCCCTGGTAAGTTCGTACATTGTGAAAATTTGCAGAGTGGCGCGTGTGTGTTGTTGCTAACGCCAACCAGGCGCGCATGGCCACGGCTGTCCACCTCACCGCGGCCGCGAAGGCGCGAAGCGGTGCGGCCTGGTCGCGGGCCTGCAGGCCGATCCCGAACAGTGGTTTCGTCACTCTGTCTCTCTTGCACTCGTGGGACGCGCCACGGGGGTGCAAGGGAGACAGTGTCAAAAGCGCTGTTTGGAATCGGCCTGCAGGTCGGTGTTCAAACCACACACGCGCGATTGCACTCTGGACTCGTTGCGTGGCTTCGCTTACTGGCCACGGGAGGCAGCCGCTGCATGTCGGGGAACCGCGGTGGCAGTTTGCTGGGCGCGGAGCACGGAGGCGGTTAAAACTCTACGCGTTTTGAGCTCAGAGTCGCTGAATGAGACTCGAACCAAACGTGTGACCCTACCGATGGGTTCCTCGTTTGGAAAGCAATCCATTGGTAGGGTCACGTTCGGTTTGAGTCCCATTTAGCGACTCTGGAGCTTAACTGGCCCACTGTGCGGCGGCGGTGCGCGCGCGCGCGTGGTGCGTCGCCTTGCCCCGTCCCCTCGCCACTCTTGCTCACTCCTGCTGCGGGCGCACGCCTTCAGCGACACTAAGCCGCTGTATGTCACCTAAATTCCAATGGTTTTCGTTTCATTTTATTGCATGTTTTTCCAGTTTTCAATGGCCCGCCTGCTGACCGGCTGCTGGTGCGCCGGGTGTTCTTTCGACGGCTGTTTGCTGCAGGAACAGCTTCGCGGTGAACTGCGCCACGTCGGCCGTCTGCATCGCCGTCGTCGGTGGCGTGTACGGCCTTTGTACGCCTGGCGGCGCCAGCACGGGGCGTGGTACACCATAATACCATTTATGATGGAGAGGGATCCGGAGAAGTTCTATGATTATCTTAGAATGACTCCGGAGACCTTTGCCGAAACTGCTGGCCATCGTGCGGCATCGATTGCAAAGGCGACCAGTTGAGGCGTACCTCTGTCCAGGCGAGCGTCTGGCCTTAACTCTCAGGTACGTTAGGTTAAGTTAGGTTAAAGGAGCGAGCATCAAGTAAGCCGTCGCACTATTTTCCACCCGATACGTTGCACCTAATTTTTTTTTTCAGATACCTTGCATCGGGAGACTCGATGAAAGTCGATTTCTTTCGCCTTCCTGATTTCTCCTTCCACAGTGTCGGACGTGGTGAGGGACACCTGTTCGATACTGTGGGAGGAGCTGAGAGGCTTGGTCTTCAGGCCGGTCTCTGAGGAGTTGTGGCGCGACGTAGCGGCCGGCTCCTGGCGAAGTGGAACTTCCCTAACTGCTTCGGAGCGCTGGATGGGAAGCACTGCATAGTGCAGGTTTGTAAAAAGTTCGAGAGTTGAGATTGGCTGTACCGTGCAAAGCGTAAATTATGAAATTTTTTCTGTTCCAGAACTTTGCCTTTGGGGGCTCAGATAATTTTAAACTACAAGAAGTCACACAGCATGGTGCTATTGGCCTTGTGCGACGCCGACTACAAGTTCACGTGGTGGACATCGGTGGACGTGGCCGTCGTAGTGACGGTGGCCTTTTCAACCGGTCCCAACTCGGCGTCGCCCTGGCAAACGGCACCTTGCAACTCCCACCCCCCGCGCCGATCCGGGAAGGCGGCATGAACGTGCCGTACGTCATCGCGGCGGATGGCGCCTTCGGGCTCTCGCCAAACATCATGAGGCCCGTGGAGGGGAAATTTCTGCCAGATGAATACAACATCTACAACTACCGGTGAGTCAAGCGTATCACGGCACTTAACAACTCAATGACGGCAGTGTTCGGACTTTTGTCCAAGTCAACGGACTGAAGCGACTGACCGGCCAGTCGGCAAACGCGCGGCAGCGACTGACAGGGCCGTGCGGCTGCGGCAGCAGTGGCCGCGCGACCGGCGGACCTGCTACTGCTGCAGCCGAGACCGCCGCTTTGGTCTTGGCATCCGTTGCTTGCTCACTGGACGCTCCACCGAGCGCTCCACAGTTGGCCTGAGGACCGCGCGGGCGGCCAAAACTCAAGACGCGTTCTGAGCTCCAGAGCGTCGTTTTAAAAGGACTCAAACCGAACGTGTGACCCCACCGCTCTCTGAAAGAGGAATCCATTGGTGGGGTCGCACGTCCGGTTCGAGTCCTGTTTGGCGACCCTGAGCTCAAATGGTCTTGAGATTCGGCCGCCTGCGCGGCGCCTTCCGGACACCTGTGCACTCAGTCGGTTCAGTCAGTCGACTTGACCAAAGTCCGAACACTGCATTGACGGTTCTGCCAGTTCATTACATTAATTGTGCCAGGTTGTCTCGCGCGAGGCGCGTCATCGAGAACGCCTTCGGCATCATGACGGCGTGGTTTCGCCTCCTCCGCAAAACCTTGCTGGCGACCAGGAGGACCGCCAAAGTTATCATTCAGGCCATTGTGGTCCTCCACAATTTTCTGATTGAGAGGGCGGCCCAAGTACAACCCTCCCGACTTTGTGGACCGAGGAAGAGTGAGCTGGGCAATGTGGTGCGGGGACGCTGGCGGCAACAGGCAGATGCAAGAAGGCAGATGATGTGAGTGCCCATTTTTTGGGGGGGAAAACCCGGCCCCCCCCCAAGATCCCAGTGTGGTGGAAGTGGGCCCCTGGCCGAAGAGATCAAGAGAGGAGTTGGTGGACTACTTTCTCACATGAGGGTGTCACTGTACCCTGGCACGTGGCGCCACCTTACAGTCACCTCTATAACTTCGTGTGGTCAAGCACCTGCAATTCGCGTTGGTAAGTTTTTGCTTGACCACTTCCCAAGTGGCGCTCCAGTTTAAAATGCCAAATATTTGGCCTTATAGGCCCGGATTAGGCCTCTCAGAATGTCAAAATTTGGTATGCCGCCGGCCGGGCATGCCAAATGTTGGCATTCTGAAGAAGGCCAATCCGGGCCTTAAACAGGCCAAATTTTTTGGCGATTCTAAACGGAGCTCCACTTGGAGTGGCAAGCATATCTTACCAACGGAAATTGCAGTGAGCAGAGGAAAGACCCCTTTCCTTTTCTACACCTCTACAGACTATAAAGAATCATTTAAACCACACAACCTGTATTCTCATTTTATACACTGGCCTCGTTCAACAAGCTCTAAATAGTCTTGACGACAGGCCGGCCATTGGCGCGGACCTCGGCGCGGCCCTCAGAACGCATCGCATTGCGTCGGGCGGCGGGGCGCGGGCGCCCTGGTTTGGCCAAGGGACCTCGGTGTGCTTGACCGTGTCCAGGCTGCAGCGGCCGGCCACGGCGCGGCCACGGCGCGGGCCTCCAGAACGCATCGCTGGACGTCCGGGGCGGCGGGGCGAGCGCCAACTGGTTTGGCCAAAGGAACTCGGTGTGCAGGCCCGTGTCCAGGCTGCAGCGGGCCGGCCCAAGGACGCGGCCATCGGCGCGGCCCTCAGGGAACGCATCGCTTACGTCCGAGGGCGGCGGGGCGCGGAACGCCCCTGGTTTGGGTCCAAGGACTCGGTGTTGCATTGCCGTGTAAGGCTTGCCGGCACGCAGCGGCCAGAGCGGACGGAAACGGCGCCGGGAATCGCCCGCGGCATAAGAACGAATCGCTTACGGAGGGGCGGCGGGGCGCGGGCGCCTATCTGGTTTGGCCAAGGACCTCGGTGTGCATGCCCGTGTACAGGCTGCAGCCGGGCCGGCCAACACGGCGCGGCCACGGCGCGGCCTCAGGAGCGGACCTACGGCGCACGGCATCCAGTAGAAAACGGCATCGCTTGCGTCCGGGGCGGCGGGGCGCACAGGCGCCCTGGTTTGGCCTAGGACTGGTTGTGCATTGCCCGTGTCCAGGCTGCATCGGCCGGACACGGCCGCCCCGCGGCACCACCACACACGACGGCCGCGGCGCGGGATTTCAGGTATCAGAGGGAGTTGTCTATGTCTCACTGTCGCTAACCAGCGTAGGAAGAGTGTGAGAGTGTGAGAGTGAGAGATAGAGAGAGAGAGTAGAGAGATGAGCGGGAGTGAGGAGGGAGAGAGGAGAGAGAGAGAGAGAGAGAGAGTGAGAGAGAAGAGGGACTCTTCCCTATTTGGGCGTAGCTCCCAGCCGAAAATCTCGGTTACGTTTACGGCCCCGGTTACGATCCCGGTCACGACTCCGATTCCGACCCCGATCGGGAGAGTTCCGGTTACCTTCGTAATTTCGGACATACGGTTACGATCGTGATCGGAGTGTGTACCGGGTACGATCGTGATCGGAGTGTGTACCGGGTACGATCGTGATCGGAGTGTGTACCGGGTACGATCGTGATCGGAGTGTGTACCGGGTACGATCGTGATCGGAGTGTGTACCGGGTACGATCGTGATCGGAGTGCAGGCCGGGTACGGTCGGACCCTGCAGGGTTCGATTCAATGTCTCCAGGTTAAAAGATGACCCTAACGCCTGAGGAATAGGCATCACCATAACAGACTCGTTGGGAGGGTTGCCTATGTCACACCCGGCAGGCGCTATTGTGCTTTGCGCCCCTCGGGCTGCAACGACTATCAGGTCTTCTCTTCAGCGCACCCCAGTAGCAGAGAGAACACCCACAAGATGCAAGGATAGTACCAAAAACAGAAACAAAATAGAAACATGACATTTTAATGGAAGACCAAGGCAAAAAGAGATCAATTCAATTTTTTAAAAAAGGAGCATAAACATAAGAGACGAAGAGGCTAAGGCTTTGGTAGACGCCCCACAGAAATAAAATAGAAACATGACTTTTTAATTGAAGACCAAAGCAAAATGAGATCAATTCAATTGAAAAAAAAATAAAAAATGGAACATAAACATAAGAGACTTGCAATGACGCAAGCTCAGTCTTGAGGCAGCCTGTATGGCAACCAAATACCAATTCAATTGAAAAAAAAATAAAAAATGGAACATAAACATAAGAGACTTGCAATGACGCAAGCTCAGTCTTGAGGCAGCCTGTATGGCAACCAAATACCAGTAATCAAAATGTAAATCAATCTAAGGTTTAGGCTTAGGCTTTGGTGGACGCCCCACGTCATAACACTTGTCAGTAAGCCACTTCGGGGCCATATTTTCTAAGATGAATTTTTGTTGTTTTTCTTCCTCATCTCGGGCGTTCATTTTGCCAATCAACATTGCTGAAAATAAAGATACAGCGTTATTACGGCATTAAGACAATTCATAAGAGGGAAAAATATACACTTAAAAGGTTTCAAATACCTTGGAGAAGATCAACTTTCTTTGGAGTGCAGGCTTTCTTTGTTGCTGTAGGTCTGTTCCCAGTTCTTGTTTGCAAAGCTTCTCGCCCCCAGATCAATCCAGCGCAGTCTTTGAAAAATTTGCTGTCATCAAGTTTACGACGAAGGCTTTTCTCCCATGCATTTCTATGTAACTTCAACCCCATTCCAACATTCACCTGTAACATACCACAATGAGAATTAATACTGTATAACTTAAGTCTATGACACTAACTTAAAACCGCTTAAAACTAACTAGAAACATTTGAGCCAACTGATTGTCAATTTTGAAGTCTCATACCTTTTTGCTGTCACCTTGAAGGGGTTTGATTCCCCTAAGATCGGCCTCAATTCGTTTTGACACCCCTGTTAGCCCACAACCAAATTCGTCATCATCTGCAGGAGAAAACACAAATGTACAATGTCAGCATAAAGTTATATGAGAAAGAGCACTTTGTTTGTTTTCTTAATTAGTTGCATTACCTTCAGTGGCAGAGGTGCTTCTACGAGGGCTCTGTTTCTCTGTGAATAGCTGTTTTGTAATTTTGTTCACTTTAGACTCTATAGAGGAAAAAAAATTAGGATTGGGAAAGCATGTTTGAAACATTACTGTTATTACAAAATACCAAAAGTACCTTTGTTCTTGGGCTGGTCTTTCCCAGAAGCCCTAGCAACATGAGGCGAAGAGGACTCTAAATCCAGCAGACCTGGCGACGATTGGAATAATAGTGAAGATGACTTGTCCTCAATAGTTGAGGTAGGGCTTGAACCACAATTGTCTGAAAATTGAAATCAGCAAAAGTTAAAAAAAATGTTAGCATAGGAAATTTATTTCTGGAAGGTCCTCCTTCGGACAGACTTGCAATGATAGGCTTATCCAGATATTTACCATTAAATTAACACAGGAGTTTTTTTAAAAACTTACTTGAATTTGCAGGGCTGCTTAGTTTTAATTGAAGTGAGAAATTCTTAGACCTAAGCTCAGCAATATCCTTCATTAGTTTTGATTCATGTAGCTTCCTCTTTGCAAGATCTTGTAGCACTTTTTTGTGTTCTTTCTTGACCTCATTGCATTCGTTTTTAAGCTCATTGTATTCTTTCTTCAGGTGATTGTGTTTTTCCTGGAGCTCATGTAAGAGCACTGCTGTGTCATCTTCATCACTAGTGCCTATTGAGGCTGCTTCTGTCTCACAGTCTGAATCTGAATCACCATGGTACGGAACCTTAGGGACTTTCCCATCATTCTTAATAAGAGGTGGTGTTTCTTTAAAATGCTGATTGTCTGTAACAAAGAAATATACATTTAATGGGGGAAAAGTTTAAAACAAATGAAATCAAAACAGTGAACATCAGTAAACATACCACATTTCTGAGAAAAAAGACTAAGATCGTGACTCCTGTTTAGTCCTGGGCCTCTTTGATCAGAAGAGTATTCATTGGACGAGACACTGTCTGAGTCCAACCCATCCTCTGTTTTGGACTTTGAACCCTGGGGAAGCAATGCTGCAAAGTAAAAAAAAAAAACAAAAAAAAAACAAGCAAGATCACAAAATAGAGAAATACTTCTTAAAGCAAATAGAAACAAGGTAAACATGATTGTCAATGATTCTGTAATAAAGCTATTATATTACATAGGATTTGTCATTCCCAATGTAAATTCAAACTGATTAGGAAAGTGGAGGTATAACATACTTTCTGTAGAAGCAAGCGTTGAAAGTCCATGTTTGGATGGAGAAGTTTTGCATGACTTGGAAACTTCACCAGAGGATGACGAACCTGAGCTACTCGAGGGGTTCTGTTTAGAATCTAGCACTTGCATTTTAGAAGGTACTGGAACAAAACAATAGTATGAGACAGGATTTGTCATTCTCAATGTAAATACAAACTTAGAAAAGAAGAGGTAGAGAACATACTTTCCGAAGAAGAACGCTCTAGAAGCCCACGTTTGAATGGAGAAGCTTTGAGTGACTTGGAAACTTTGACAGAAGATGACGACTTTGAGCTACTTGAGATGTGATGTTTAGCATCTGACACCCCCTTTCTAGAAGATCCTGGAAGAAAATAATTGTTTAAGACAGGATTTGCCATTTTTCATGTAAATTCAAACTAATTGGGAAGTTTGATAATATATTGCCTGAAGACGTTTGTTCTGATCGTCCACGTTTAGATGGAGAAGCATTGTCTGCGTTGGAAAGTTTTGAAAAAGATGACGACCTTGAGCTACTCGAGTGGTGGTGTTCAGGCTTAGACTTCATAGATGTGAGAGGCAGCACTATCATAAAAAAGAGAAATAAGGGACTCCAAAAACTCAATTTACACATAATGCAGACAGCTTCCACACCACCAACAATATGAATTAAATGAAAAATTACCTGATGAAGATCTATTAGAAGGTGGAGGACTTTTCAACTTATCCAGATGGTTTGCTGTTACCTTCATACGATCTTTCTTGTTTTCCTCACAAGCCCCAACATCAGCCTTCTGCCAATAAATACAAAAGTGCATTACTATTTCAAAAGAAATATGCCAGGCAATCATGTCATTGGTTCCGAGATAGATTTAAGGGTCCCCAAAACACTGCTTTTATGCCGAGTACAAGTAAAAACAAAATTCGACTTCTGGGAACAGACACAACTTTGTAGAAGTCCTAGTGATTTAGGAATGAAACTGCCACCATAAAACAAAATTTGAGCAAAGCATGACAAAATTAGTACTTTCGAGTGAATAAATTTACCTTTTGGCGAATCTTCTTGAGAGGCCTGCCCATTGGCTTAAGCTGATCACGCGAAGGAAGGGGAAAACTTGACGGAAACTTGATCTTTAACTCCTTGGCTTTGGCACGAAGTTCATCAATTGATCCTGAAATCAAATCAAACCAACATTAGAAAAGTCAATGTTATACAAGTTGCAACAAATCAATATGACAAGTTGAAAGATGACTCACCTCCAACAAGCAATACTTTTGCTGGATAGCAGCCGTCATCATGCACATCAGCGAAGTCATCATGGAAGCTCGACTGCCACTTAACCATAAAGGCCTTGTCTTCAATGTCATCCGCAGAAGCTGGGCTGAACCCTCGCACATCCTTGGTTAAAACCAAGAAATTTGTACTCCTCTTTCCATCTTTGAATTGGACGAGTGAATAGGCTACTGGGTCAATGGGAGTAGACGCATCATCCATGGCATCTGCATCACCATAGGCATCCGTATCATCCATTGCATCCATGGCTGTGGACAGAAAGAGGACTTTAATGCAAAATCTCAAACACACAAAACACATAAGAACGACGAGAGGCGGGGCAAAGCTAGACTCGACTGGCACGAACATGCTGCCTCAAATCAACGAGGTTAGCTTTCCTTTCTGACATCAGAATGATGAAAACAGACTAGAATAAGACTAACGATCAACGCAAATGAAAAAAGGTCATAAAATTTTAGCTATACATAACAAAATTTACCGAAAAACGAGACAGGCCGCAGACCGTGTCGGTGTAGCGTGGCTTCATCCGCAGTGGCCTGTGCCGAACAAAGGAACATCGATTTCATGGTGGCCAACAACGCGTACTTCTTCTCCGTATTTGCCCTCTTTATAAAGAAAGGAAAATAAATTACTTTGTTATGATAGTAAATTTTTTTCATGAATTATTGGAAGGTATTTAAGATGGACCTTTCTTTATTCTCGCATTTCTTCCTCAAAGGTAACGCCGAAAATTTTTATCGTAGGCTGGTAATACCTAAAACTCGAACTGTGTGTCGATCAAGAAAACGGCATTCCCCCTGAATTTCTTCTGCTGCTCATTCATCCATTAGAAATTAATTTAAATCAAATAGTTAATTGGTACTCATGGATCCACCCAGAAAACGGACGAAGTATAAACGATACAATGATGCCGATGAGGAGACCCGTTTCCTTGTGCCACGACAAACTATATGGAGTGCCAAAGTAAGTTATGATAGTGAAGTTAGGTTAATGACTGCTGTACAAAATGTAAATGTGGATATTTTGGTTTTTTGTTGTTTTGTTTTTTGCTGGTGTAGGAACAGCGTTCCTAATTTAATGTCAAAAATAAGTCCAATAGTTCATTGGTCGTTTTAAGACTTTGACCTTGATCGAGGAAAAAGGTTGTAACTTCAGGGGTACTACTTGACTTCGGGAATCTGGTATAACATGGAAAGAAGTCAAATCTTTTTTTTTTTTTTTTCTAAACACAAATTTAGCTTTGTTTCATAATACTTTGTCTCATTATGTAGGGTGAAGTGTAGTTTGCAACAACGTTTGCTCATTGTTTTCAGAGCTCATTCACAAGTCATCACTCAAGGTCTACGAGACGCTCGGATGAGAAAGCTGATTCTGAGTCTTGCAGTATACAGGTTAGTAAGGAGTAGTGATGAAAGGATTGCAAAGTGTCTTATCATTTGATGTTCCTATAATATTTGTCATGTCATCTGACATACTTTATTAAATCTTTTCTCCAATGTTTTTCTTTTTTACAGGGTAACAGTTTCTTTTTGAGGCCAAATGGATCAAGTGGTGAGGAAGATAGTGAGAATTCTAGTGAGCAATCTAGCAGTCGCTGCCATGAACATCATCTCAGACAGCGCAGAGACCGAAGACAATCGCCACCTGTTGTTGCTGAAGATCATGCTTGTGCTGTCAATCAGGTTAACGAAGGTTCTGATCCAGACTCATCTGATGATGAGTCAAACAGTTGCTATCAAAAAAACCCCAGTGGTGACACAAGCCACCAAAGCCACCTGACTGAAGGAAACCGAGTATATTGTCGGGTAAGGACTCATATTAGTGTCTTTTTTTCTTCCTAATTGGTGTTTAATTGTAACAAAATTAACGGGTAAGATATTTGTTCCGGCAAATGGCTTACTAAAGAAATTAGTTCACGCCCAAAAGCAAGGTGTCTTCTTTTTCCCTACCATTTACTTACTTAAATCTATTTTAATTAGTGAAAGAAACACTACATTGTTAGAAAATTAAATCTATCAGCCTTAATTTAACGTTTGTGTTTGACATTAATGTATGCAGCTATTTTTGCATAGACACTAACTACAGAGAAGTGGAAGATGTAGCATCAAATTTGCAAAGATACTTTACATAAAACATTATTTAGATATGCAAACAAGAATCTGTTTGGTTTCTTCAGAAGCAGTTTTGACAGTAGGTGCCCCTAATAAGTTTTAATAATAGAAAGATTTATTGGAATTGGGGAGGTGACATGTTCTGGAAACTGTTGCACAAAGACTTAAATAGATTTTCTTGTTTGTTTCACCGAATGATGTTGTTGGAGCCCCTTTGTTTATTTGATAGATCTCCTACAATTTCAGAGCAGTGTCAATGCAAAGATGTACTATGTACATGTAAAATTCTTGCAGGGGAATCCTGATCCTGATCCCGACTCGTCTCCAAGTGACTCCTCTGATGACGACAATCCGCATGATTGTGACGAGCCACCTCTATCTCAGAGATCAAGTGAATCTTCTGACGATGAGGAAGAAAGCAGCCAAGAAGTGAACTCCAGTATTATGAACTACCAAGACCACTTCAATGAAGAAAACCATGAAAATAGTCAGGTAAGGAGTTACATAAGTGCTGGTAATTGTTTATTTTTTTAATATGTTTGATTTTTGTTAACGAACTAAGATTTGGTTTTTGCTTTTATTTTGCAGGAGGACTCTGATGACAATCCGCATGATTGTGACGAGCCACCTCCGTCTCAGAGATCAAGTGAATCTTCTGACGATGAGGAAGAAAGCAGCCAAGAAGTGAACTCCAGTATTATGAACTACCAAGACCACTTCAATGAAGAAAACCATGAAAATAGTCAGGTAAGGAGTTACATAAGTGCTGGTAATTGTTTATTTTTTTAATATGTTTGATTTTTGTTAACGAACTAAGATTTGGTTTTTGCTTTTATTTTGCAGGAGGACTCTGATGACAATCCGCATGATTGTGACGAGCCACCTCCGTCTCAGAGATCAAGTGAATCTTCTGACGATGAGGAAGAAAGCAGCCAAGAAGTCAACTCCAGTAATGTGGACTACCAAGACCACTTCAATGAAGAAAACCATGAAAATAGTCAGGTAAGGAGTTACATAAGTAGTGGTAATTGTTTTTTTTTTTTTAATATGTTTGATTTTCATTAACGAACTTAGATTTGGTTTTTGCTTTTGTTTTGCAGGAGGGCTCTGATGACGACAATCAGAATGATGGTGAAGAGCCGCCTCCAGCTGAGGACTCAAATGAATCTTCCGGCAATGGGTCAGGCAACAGCCAAGAAGAAAACTCCAGAGACTCGGACCAGCAAGACCACTTTTCTGAAGAAAATCAAGAAAATGATCAGGTAAGGAGTAATATGAGTCTCTGTTGTTTTTTTTTAATTTTTATAAATCTTTTATTTACTTAAACTTGATTTTCGCTTTTGTTTGTGTAGGAGAGCTCTGATGACGACAATCAGAATGATGGTGAAGAGCCGCCTCCAGCTGAGGACTCAAATGAATCTTCCGGCAATGGGTCAGGCAACAGCCAAGAAGAAAACTCCAGAGACTCGGACCAGCAAGACCACTTTTCTGAAGAAAATCAAGAAAATGATCAGGTAAGGAGTAATATGAGTTTCTGTTGTTTTTTTTTTTAATTTTTATAAATCTTTTATTTACTTAAACTTGATTTTCGCTTTTGTTTGTGAAGGAGAGCTCTGATGACGACAATCATCATGGAGGAGAAGACCCACCTCCAGCTCGGAACATCTTAAGAGACAAGCTTCAAGGAGAATATGCAGCAAGAATTGAAGATAGAGTGGCTGCCTCTCGAGGAGAAGTTCTCTTAAACATTCAAGAATTTTGCAAGCAGCACCCTCTCCCTCTCACTGCTCAGGAAGATCTTCACAAGTTGATTAATAGTTTGTTTCACAAAGAAATTGTTCCAAGCTCGAAGTATAAGCTAGATAAACTTTATTCAAGCAATTCTAAAATAAGATATTATTTTTTTTGTTGTAAGTGCCATTTGTCTTTTGGTGAGCTAGATTACAAAACTGTCAAAGTTAAGAAATGTGATAAATGTGATCATGAAAACATTGTCTCTGATCTAACCAAGGCTTCATTTTTTATTATAATAGAATTTGTTCATCAATTGGAACTTCTGCTTCAGGACCCTAAGATTGCAGCTGCTTTAAAAAATCCCAATGAATTCCAAGATAATGGAAATGTTATGAAAGATCTTTATGATGGTTCAGTATACAAAAGATTTGTTAGCTCACTAGATTTTAGCCGTGGCCAGCTGTATATATCTTGCTGTGCATGTGTAGATGGAACTCCAGTCTTCAGTACATCTTCTTTGTCTATCTGGCCCATTTTTATAAGTGTGAATGAGCTTCCTCCCCGAATTAGGATGTCTAATATTTTGTTGGCTGGGTTATGGTTTGAGAAGAGTCACCCTCAAATGGATCTTTTTCTAGACCCATTTGTTGATTATTTCACAGAGTTGTCTGAAGGATTTTCAATTAATGTTTCTGGTTGTGTTAAAAACTACAAAGCATATTTACTTGGCATGTGTGTTGACTCTGGGGCAAGAGGCAGTGTACAATGTATTCATAATCACAATGGGGAAAGTTCCTGTAATTGGTGTCTACACCCAGGTGAAGTGGAGGGAGAAGGGAGCAACGCAAGAAAGTTTTTACAATTTGATCTGGAGCCTGCTCTGAGAACAGAAGAACAAATGATAAGAAATGGAACAGCTGTTCTGAAGTTACCAGGGAAAGACAATCATATCAATGGCGTGCTTGGACTCTCTCCCCTCCTACGCTGTCCAAAGTTCCATATTGTGGATGGATTCATTTTGGATACGTTACACTGGGCCAGTTTTGGTGTGACCCGCAGGTTCGGGAAACTTTGGCTAGGTGAAACAAAAAGTAAAGCACGCAAGGAAAATATAACCAACCCAGTTGAAGGGCGTGTCCCTATGCCTGCTTACTATGTTGGGACAAATGAAACAAAAGCTGTGATAAATGCAAGAGTAAAAAGCCTTAAACCTCCAAGAGAAATAAGAAGATTACCCAAGGACTTGTCTCAACTACATGAGTGCAATGCCAGAGACTGGGAAAACTTTGCCCTTTATTTTAGTGTACCACTGCTAAAGAATATTTTACCCGAACTATATATGAAACATTGGGTCCTGTTTGTGCAGGCATTTTATTTGTTGCTGAAAGCAGAGACAATTTTAAGTGAAATTGAAGTTGCTGGGGCACTCATGAAGATGTTCGTGGATGGAGTTCTAGATCTTTACGGCAGAAAAGAACTTACTTTTAATGTACACATCTCTCTACATGCTAAGGATAACGCAATGAGATGGGGTAATGCTTGGAGCGTCACTACATATGCTTATGAAAATGGAAACAAAGAGTTGAAGCCAAAAATCAACGCAGAGAGAGGAATACCTCATCAAGTCATAAGAAGCTTGAACAGGGACTCATCACTTAGTGTTCTCCGGGCTGAGGCATCAAATGCTCAGACTGACGACTACAGGAGAAAGATTCAAAGAAAGGAAGTAATCAAGAGTTTCTATGCGGGATCGGTGGAGTGCATGATGCCCACATTATTTTCTCCCTCTCAAGAAGAAAAGTGGCACTGTAATAGAAATAAAATTGATCCGCGCACCTTCATGCAATGCTCCCGAATTATAGTTAACTATGTGTGTTATTCTGCTGAGAAAGCAAGCTCTCGAACAAACAATTCTTTTGCGTGCTGCAAAAATGGAGACATTGTAAAAATAAGGAAAATTATTGCTAATGAAACGTCAAGTGAAGTCTACTTATTTGCATCTAAAGTTAGATGCAAGCCATATGGACTGTCTGGCTTGCCTAGAAATATAGCTGCAATTCAGTTTTCTCCTTTTATGTATACTGTTGACTTGATTGAACAAGGTACTTCTTTAATATCTAGTGTTGACCTACAGACCATCTGTATTTACAGTCAGATTAACTGTAAATTTTATAAAGAAAATTTGCTGTCCATCATGGCAAATACAAACAATGTATTTTAATGTGACTAATAAACATGTGTTTGTTATTATATGTGAACTATGTAATGGAATGAAGGAAATTCCTCCTAATAAATTGGTTCTCAGCATTATCTTAAAAGGGTATTTATTTTTATGAGGAGCAAGTGTGCCTGCTTGATGCCCAGGGCTGCCAGAAAAGTGGAGGGTGTGAAGGGGGCGCACAGTGGACCAGAAGACCGGCGCAGGCGGCAAAAACTCTAGACGCGTTTTGAGCTCCAGAGTCGCTAAATTGGACTCGAACCGACCGTTTGCACCCCACCAATGGATTCCTCGTTCGGAGAGAAATCAATTGGTGGGGTACTTTCGGCTTGAGTCCCATTTAGTGACCTTGGAGCTCAAAGCGCGTCAAGAGTTTCTGCCGCCTGTGCCGGTCTTCTGGATCACTGTGGAGCGGGGTCCCAGGAGAGCGGCGTATCTTCAAGAATGTTGTATTTCTCCCGTCGCGCTTGGTAACTGGCGCTGCCGCATTCCAACTGCCTGGAGCATCCGAACGCCTGACTGTCTGATGGGTAGGCAACCCATCGTTCACTTGCATGACGAGTGGCCCACTCAACCGGCGCTCCAAGTAATTAGAACATAGGCTGAAGGATTTCTATGGCGGCCGGTCACGACCAGGGCTAGTTCAGTCGTAAGTACGATTCTTATCGTAAACGGGAGGGTTCCGATCGCAACCGGGAGGGTTCCGATCGCAACCGGGAGGGTTCCGATCGCAACCGGGAGGGTTCCGATCGAAACCGGGAGGGTTCCGATCGAAACCGGGAGGGTTCCGATCGAAACCGGGAGGGTTCCGATCGCAACCGGGAGGGTTCCGATCGCAACCGGGATTGTCCCGGTCGTAATCGGAAAAAGTCCGAGCGCAACCGGAACTTGTTACGATGGTCGTAAAAATCACGATCGTAATCGGGATATTTTGCCCCTATCCGACCGTAAACGTAAAATATCCGACCGTAACCGTAGTTTTTCATCGTAATCGTAACCGAGATTTTCGGCTGGGACTTCAAAGTGCACTCGTGGAGAGGTTCGGAAATAGAGATCGGTCTTTGTTCGAGGGACCCAAAGGACATCGGTCTTTGTTTGAGCGACCCAAAGGACATCGGTCTTTGTTCATAGGACCCATCGTAATTCTCCCTCCCCGCTTCCCCTCTTGCCTTCCCCGTAGCGTCAGTGACGCCCTCTGTCGCAGCGCAAACCGCCAGGCCGCTTTGGCCGGCGTCGCATGAGCTATCGCTTCACTCAGGTCGGTCAGGCCGACGCCTGTTTCCTTGGACCCGTGCGACCTGTAAGTCTAGCCATACGGGTCGCGCGGGCCAGCTCTTGATCACATCAGGTCAGGCCGGTCTGGCCAACGCGTTGAAAATGCTCAGGTCAGATTTTTGCGTTTTTCCGGCCATTTTGCGGGCTTTACTGTCAGGTCGGCAGGTGGGTTGGCGATTCTTCAGGAATGGCGAGTTGCCTTTCTCAGGACAGCAGCGCAGATTCTCGGTGCGACAGCACGTGCTGGGCTAGTTCACACTCAATTCCTATGTAGGTTTTTATGCGCGCCCGCGCACGAAATTAAACATGCACTTTGTAACGCACGGATTTGTACGTGACAATGCACGATTTAGTGCGCGGGTATGCAGAAAATCGTGCGTTCTTGCGCACAATTTTGTGCGCAACGTAGTGCATGTTTAATTTCGTACGTTACGTATGCACTAAAACCTACATAGTAATTTGGTGTGTTTGGGTAGCGCTGGGTTGGGTAAGGTTAGGTAAGCGATTCTCCAGCAATGGCGCACGCCATCTGGGCTCCAGGCCGAAGCGCACCTAGGCTGTATCATCTAAGAGAACAGAACGCCTCTTCGGGGTCCACAGACATCAACGGTGGCCGAAAAGCACCTAGGTTAGGTAAGGTTAGTGACAAGAACGCCTCTGTGTGGTCCACCGACACCAACGATGGCCAGAAAGCACTTGTGTTGGGTTAGGTTAGGTTAAGTTTGGGTTAGTGACCAGATTGCCTCTGCGGGGTCCCAAGGCACCAACGATGGCTGAAAATCACTTAGGTTAGGTTAGGTTTGTGACCAGAGCGCCTCTGCGGAGTCCACAGACACCCACGATGGCCGAAAAGCACTTAGGTTAGGTCAGGTTTGTGACCAGAACTGAGGTTAGGTTAGGTTAGTGACCAGAACGCCTCTGTGCGGTCCAAGGACACCAAAAGGCACTTGGGTTAGGTTAGGTTAGCGACTCTCCAGGAATGGCGAGTTGCTTCTGGCATGTCAGCAGCGCGTATTCTCGGGGCGGCAACACGTGCCCGACTGGGTTTGGTTAGTGTTGGGATAGGTTAGGTTAAGTTTGCGATGCTCTAACATTCTTGGCGACAAAATGAATGCCGTCCTTCGAGCCGGATTTGAACCAGCGACCTATGGATACCCGCGCCTTTCCTGTCGCCTACAGTCCACCGCTCTACCAACTGAGCTATCGAAGGTGCCTTGCTGTATCTCCTCGCGGTCGCGTCGTGCCTTCTCGACGTCGTGTGCAATCGGCGCCAGTCAGTTTGGGTCACACTGTCCGCACGGGGTGCCGCATCTGGATTCCGTGGTGTAGCGGTTATCACGTCTGCTTCACACGCAGAAGGTCCCCGGTTCGATCCCGGGCGGAATCACTTCTTTTGGACCGTCGGACCGCCGTCGGCGTGGGAGCGGTTCTAGATAGCGCTTGATACTGCACCGCCCGCCGGCACAACGACTCCGTGGCGCAATGGTAGCGCGTCTGACTCCAGATCAGAAGGTTGCGTGTTCAAATCACGTCGGGGTCAGCTGGCACCCGTGCATGCACATGCACACGTCTTGGTTTATCTTTTGTCCCTCACCATGAGGAGGAGGAGATCCATATGATCGGGACTTGCGTCATTGTCGGGATGTACGGCCTCGGTAGCGCAGTAGGCAGCGCGTCAGTCTCATAATCTGAAGGCCGTGAGTTCGATCCTCACCCGGGGCACACCTTTTGTCCCGTGCGCTAGTGCGGAAAGTGCACTTTAGCACTTTGGCATCTTTGGCATCTTTGGCGGGCGGTCTGGAGCTGTATGTCCTCGGTAGTATAGTGGTCAGTATCCCCGCCTGTCACGCGGGAGACCGGGGTTCGATTCCCCGCCGGGGAGGCAGTCTCTCTTTTGTTTGCTTTGGAATGCGCGATACTTTATGACGCCGTGCAAAAGAGATGCCGATGGCCCATGGGGGGATCGAACCCACGACCTTCGCGTTATTAGCACGACGCTCTAACCAACTGAGCTAATGGGCCAGATGGAGAGAGTCGGCTACCAGGGAGACCATCTGGTCAGAAGAGACGGGACGGGCCGAGCGCACGGAGCGCCACGTTATCGGCCTGCCATGTCGCACCCCTCTCCATCGGCCGAAATAGCTCAGTTGGGAGAGCGTTAGACTGAAGATCTAAATGTCCCCGGTTCAATCCCGGGTTTCGGCAGTTCTCCTTTTCTTTTCACATTCCGGCAAGGGCGTAACGCGGTGACGGCGTTACCGTCAACGCGACACATCACTATCTCTTCTGCGTCTCCCGTCTTTCGTGAATTGACTTTTCCGCCGGACATTCCTTCCTCCATCTCTCGTAGCGTGCCGCATTGTTCTTGCGGTTAAATTGACCTTATGTACTCAATCCTACGTTAAAACAGAAGATTTGGTGTGTTTGTTTTGACGTTTCTTTTATATGAAGTGACGGTAACGCCGTCAATGCGTTATTGGTAACGGTGACGCGTTACGTTTTCAAAATCGGTAACGCAACGACGTTATTGTTACTCAACCCCAAAGTAACGGTAACGCGTTACCTTTAAGGGGGCACTATGGTCTAAACGCAAAGGGTTCAGAAAAAAAATCGGAAAAAAAACCCATCAAAGCTAGAGATCTGAAAATTTATTTTTGAGTCAAGAACATCCCATCCCATAATTTTAAAGGTGCGCGAACGCGGCCGTCGTCCCCGGTCGTCCTGCAGGATAAAAAGAAGTCCTGGAGGACATGCCCTCATGGTGGCAGTCGTAGCGGATGAACGCGGTGACCTGCAACAACGAAATTTTACGTCAGCCCTAAGAAAACATGTGGCTAGAGCCGGAACTACGCTCGTTGACGAGCCATAAATTTAAAGGCTGAAAATTTACAGCAGAAAATGAGGTAGAAAAATTTGGGTTTTTTTAAAAATAAACAGGACGACAAATTTATATCTTAGAGTCGCAGCAGCCAAATTTCCGTAGTTCCGGCTCTAGCCACATGTTTTCTGAGGGCTGACGTAAAATTTCGTTGTTGCAG
This sequence comes from Stenchaetothrips biformis, assembly GCA_030522485.1. Taxonomy (NCBI): domain Eukaryota; kingdom Metazoa; phylum Arthropoda; class Insecta; order Thysanoptera; family Thripidae; genus Stenchaetothrips; species Stenchaetothrips biformis. The sequence goes on from CM060100.1 coordinate 12,889,685, forward strand.
GTCACCGCGTTCGTCCGCTACGACTGCCACCATGAGGGCATGTCCTCCAGGACTTCTTTTTATCCTGCAGGACGACCGGGGACGACGGCCGCGTTCGCGCACCTTTAAAATTATGGGATGGGATGTTCTTGACTCAAAAATAAATTTTCAGATCTCTAGCTTTGATGGTTTTTTTTTTTCGATTTTTTTCTGAACCCTTGCGTTTAGACCATAGTGCCCCCTTAAAAAAGAAAAATGTTGACGACACTGTTGCCAAGTGCACGCTACGTTTGAGCATGCTTGCTGAGTAAACACCAGGTGGCGCATACTAGCATGTACACTGTTGCTCTGCTTTGCATGCAAAACGTAGGGATCTTCAGCAACAGTGTGTATGTGCAGGTATGCCACGCGCCACCTGGCGCGTACTTAACAAGCTTGCTCCAGCGTGGCGTGGACTTGGCAAGCATGCTCCAGCGTGGAGTGTACATGCCAGGTATGCCCCAGGTGGAGTGTCTTATGCAGGCATGCTGCAACCTAGAGCATGCTTAGTACACACCTGAGTCGGCCGAGTTGATAAACAACAAAAACTCAACCACTTGGGAAAAAATGTGTGTCCTGCCGTGACCAGGATTCGAACCTGGGTTATCGCGGCCACAACGCGAGGTACTAACCACTATACGATCACGGCTGACCCGTACACATGCTGAGCCTCGGCCGCGCAGAGCTGCTGACTCATCAACGAGGAAAGCCGATGCCGACATGCCAGCTGTCTTCTTTGTAGAAACATGGCTATCGCTTGCAGCATCGCCGCTCCGCATCCCGGCAGTCGTGGCCGAGTGGTTAAGGCGACTGACTAGAAATCAGTTTCCCTCTGGGAGCGTAGGTTCGAGTCCTACCGACTGCGTATTCATTTTTAGTCACGCCGTCACCTACACGGCCTAAGTGACGCCTGGGATTTCCCA